>BQNB010008917.1:43442-59640 GCA_026074375.1 Tanacetum coccineum
AACCTGTAGGATTAGTGTAATTTAGATTAGTGTATATTCTTGTATATTTGTATTTAGTTTTTACTTGTATATATTTATGTGTTCAATTGTTTGTGCATTTATATTGTTTATCTTAAATACACTGTTCTGGTCGACAATTGAATACGGCGTATCCACTTCCACTGGATACGGCGTATCCAGTTTTTTGTCCAATACAGCGTATCTATCCTAACAGATTAATATGACGTATCCACTTCTATTGGATATGGCGTATCAATCACCTAGAATAGAAGCTGAAATATTTAAATTTTGTGCTAAATATTTACCTTTCTTCGAGACAAATCCTACTGATTGTTTATCCCTTGTTTCAGGTAGTGCATGACACAAAGTTCTACGAACGAACTATTTACACCTTACAAAGAACATGAATGAGAATTTTGATCATCAAGGAGACACTTAAAGACTCTAAGTCTTAACGAATTGAGATCGCCTGATTTCAATATACTTTCTGACCAAGAATACTCATAGGAAGAAGAAGCAGAAGCAATGGCAGAAACAATGGAGCAATACATGAGCAAGACCCGAACGGACCATGGATCGAGAGTTGCTAGGCCTAAAATTGATAACAAAGATCAATTTGAACTGAAAGAACAATTTCTTAAGGAGCTTTGAGAAAACACATTTAGCGGTTCAGATAATGAGGATGCAAATGAACACATTGAGAAAGTTCTCGAAATAGTTGACTTATTCCATGTACCTAACATCACTGTAGATCAACTAATGCTCTGAGTCTTCCATATATCCTTAACTGGAGATGCAAGTTGTTAGCTAAGAAACAAACCAACTGGTTCAATTAAAACTTGGTGTTAGGTCTTGTTTATCTTGAATCATACATAATCAACCATGGAAGCTTGAAGAGAATAGTAGAGGATGGCAAGTATTCAAATTGCAAGAGCCGGATGAAACCCTTTATCAAGCATGGGAGCACTTTAAAGAACTCTTGATGAAGTGTCCTCAACACTATTTGACTGAGATGCAAGAGGTAATTTTGTTCTACAATGGGTTGGATGTTCCAACACGACAGATTCTTGACTCAAGAGGTACCATTCCAACTAAGACAGCTGCAGATGCTAAAACGGCCATCCAAGAAATGGCAGAATACTCTCAAAAATGGCATAATGAAACATCTAGAGGAAGAAGTACTTAGACTTCTGACGGAATGGCTGCTATACAAGCACAACTAAATAATCTAGGAAGAGAGATCAAGAAGGTGAATGAAAAAGTTTATGCTGCTCAAGTTGGATGTGAACAATGCAAAGGACCCTATTACACCAAAGATTGCCCACTAAAAGAAGAAGGGAAAACCCTAGAAGAAGCTTACTACACGCAATTTGGTGGACCTTTTCAAGGAGGGGGATATAAAGCAATAGCTCTAGGGTACTATTAAAGGAACAACGCAAATCCTTCGTACCAAGAACGAAGGAAATCTATGGAAGATACCCTGAGCAAATTCATGAGTGAATCAACAAAGAGACACAAAGAAAATTCCAATTTAATTAAAGAAATCTAAGCTACGACAGATGCTGTCATAAGGAACCAAGGAGCATCAATCAAAACTTTAGATATTCAAATCGGGCAAATGAGCAAGGTACTATAGGAAAGAAGATTTGGAAGCCTACCAAGCTCAACTGAAACAAAACTGAGAGATCAAGTCAAGTCGATTTCAACCACTATTGAAGCTGATTCACACTCGATACGACGTATTGGATCATCCCAATACGTCGTATCCACTGGACAGAACAATACACTTTTGTACAAGTCAAGACAAACGACGATTCCTTTTCCAAGTCGTTTGGATTATCATTACTGTAAAGAAGAAGAGGGGAACTATGAACCAAAATCACGAAAGCTTATGGAGCTTCATATATCAATAACGTCATACCTCGAAAGGAGAAAGACCCAGGGAGTTTCACTTTACCTTGCTTTATTAATAATATTTAGCAATGCCCTTGTTGACTTAGGAGCTAGCGTTAGTGTTATGCCTCTCTCAAACTACCTTAACTTAGGATTAGGCGAATTAGCTCACACTAGGTTGACAGTAGAATTGGCAAATAGGACAGTAAAATATCCTAAAGGAATAGCTGAAAACGTACTAGTAGGAATTGACAAATTTACTTTCCAAGTTGACTTTATAATTCTTGATATGCCCGAGGATATCAAAGTGCCCTTGATCCTCGGAATACCATTTTTGTCTACCGCCCATGATAAAATTGATGTTTACAAGAGAAATATAACTTTAAGAGTTGAGGAAGAAGATATTATTTTCAAAAGCGTTAAACCTACTAGTAGTTTAATTAAGAGGGTCTACATGCTAAGTTTGAGAGAAAGAATGGAATTTGATTTAGAAGCTAGGCTTATGGGATAAACTTTGGTGTTAAATAGATCATTAGACCCTTTCTTGGAAGATTACATTGAATTAAATGATCTAAATGAACCATATAAGCTTAGGAGAAATCAAGAGATGATTTGATGCCCACCATTAAGGAAGGTGAGGTAATTGAGGAATTTAAAACTAGGGATGAAGATCTTGATACTGGAATTGATGATTACCCTAGTTATTGTGACTATAATAAGAAGATCCATATAGACTGTGCTCACAACTTAAAGTTTTCATGCATGATAGGATTTGAATTTACAAACGTCAACTTCTTCCCGTTATTGTACGTCAATGTAATGTCTAAAAAGTTTCATAATTCAATAATGAAAGATAAGATGGTGTACAAAGGGAATAATGTTGTAGGAGCCTTAATGAATGTGCCTATTTTTGTTGGAACCTTTTCCATTGTAACTGAATTTACAGTTTTGGAAGATATGGATGCTTATGGTGATGAAGGAATGGGTGATGTTATTGTTGGTGAACCGTTCTTAAGAGAAGTTAGAATTAAAGCAAAACGGTTTGATGGAATGATTACCATTTACAATGGTAATGATGAAGTAACTTACCAAATGGTGCGATCACATCTGAGGTTTAAAAACCACACTAATGAGCAATGCAACAAGATCCCACCATTACTAAAGGTAAGTGAGAAAGATGAGATGAATAGAATCTCGCATGCATACCAAAAGCTTAAAGGGGTCTACAAAGGAGTTTTAAATCTAGGACCCGATTACATTCGAAATGCGAAGGCGGAAGAATGGCTCACACGCGGGCACGTTAGCGTGCATGAGATGGAATGAGACGAGAAGCTAAAGAAAAGTATAACTTAAAGACTTCGCTGTAAATAAAAGTGCTTCCAGGGAGACAACCCGGATTGTTATTTAATTTTATCGAGTCTGTCTTCCCAAACATCAATACGGCGTATCCGCTCCATACCATACGACATATTGATTGTCTGGACGTTATCAGTCTTTATGTTTATTGCACTTAAAAACATTATTGTCAGTTTTGGAATACGGCGTATTAACTAAACCTGATACGCCGTATCACCCAGACTAACCCGTATTTAGTTTGTTTAGTTTAGTTTAAATTAACCGCAGGTACCAAGATAGGAATGCATATGTTTTTCTTATATTCTATACAAGACCTCGTGAAAGAAATATCGATGAAGTTGGTGAAATACATATTTTCTGGAATTATATGTGTGTGTTGTTCGTGCTAGGATTCAGACACTTTTTCAGCACACAATCTTGCTCATAAACGCAACTTGGAGAATCTACCGAGGAAAATATCAGGGGAGTTTCTCATTCTAATTCCTTTTAATTCTCGTATTTAATGTTTTATATATACAATGAGGACGTTGTATAATTCAAGTAGGGGGATAGAATTAGAATGTTTACTTGTCTTATTTTTCACACTAAAATGCTTAAATTATGCTCAAATTTAATTTTTTTTCAAGCATACTTTTGTAAAATTACTTGATACATAACTCACACACAATAACTCTTGTTAGATATTGTGAGGATTTAGCCTTTCCGTTTCCAAATGTTTACCCAAATTCCACAAAAATATGAGTGTGCCAGTGATGTTGTAGACTTTAGAACTTGGCTTGGTATATCTATTCGAGACCACAATAATGAGTATTATGGATTTAATTAGAGTAAGTTGTTTAAATTGGTAAATTTTAGGATTACACCCCAATTCCTTTCCTGTTGCCATATTAATAACTACACATCTTAGTTAACCTCCAGTTTAAACCTTTCTACTCTTATTTTTAAGAGTGAATACCACTAGAACAACCCGTAGATGCCAATCCTTTAGGAATTACACACCAATCTATTTGTTTTGTTACAACCTTACACCTTATCCTACACTGTAAGATTAAGTTTAATTACAGTGCTAGTTGCTTAAAGTTAAAGTTTATATTTCATGAGTCTTGTGTCATTTTCTATCTTTGCGCTGCGGTTGAAATTTGCACATTGCATATGGAATGTATATTATAGTCAAAACTCATGTGATTTTACTACCATCACAATTAATGGTAAGTCCAAAGAATGAAGAAACTATCGAAGGAATTATCCGGTCGAAGGAATTATCCGGAATTATTATGATCGTGAAGATGGTGAAACTACACCAAGATTTGAAGTTTAGTTATGAAAAAAAAATTGAAAAAGTGAGAAAAATACAAAAAGAGAAAGAAAGTTTGAAGATAATCGTTTCGCAAAGGAATTACCGAAGGAATTACACAAAGGATCGATTATTCGTTGATACGTCTAAAAAATCAACGATGTAGAGTATTGTACAAAGTGGAAGATATCGCCACTTGCCTTGTAGAGTATGTAAAGTTTTGGGAAGATTGGGAAGTTAACCGTTACGGGAACACCAACTTAGGTTGTTGTTTTTGATCGGTGATCAAGACGTTGTAAATAGTTGTGTCTTTATCATGGTAACAGTCAGGAAATAAGTGTCTAGCAACTTGTATCTTAAGTCTTAATCTATTTGTTTCTTGATTTTTATTCAACAACAATTTACTTCCCTCTCACCTGATGATTAGCCGCTGGTTTTATACAAATGAGGACTTGTTCGAGCGTGCATGTCTATTCCGTCGTTACGGCCATGTATGCATGTCTTAGCTGCCTCGTTGGTTTACAACTTTTGGTAAAAGTTAGAAGGTTCCTACCCTATATCATTCTTCATCCTAACCGTTGGTTAAATTCGAATGGGGATGTGATCGAACACACATGTCTATCCTGGCGTTCTGGGTGTGTATGTGTGCTTCAGCTGCCTTGTTGGAGTGGTACTTCTGGTGAAAGATTATAGAATGATCAACCGTACGCCTTTCCATACAAAAACCCATATTTACCTTTATAAACTTGTTACTCCTTAGCTTTAGTGGTGGAGATGTGTATCCTTGCCAAGCTTATAATAGAATACTCGTCACGACCGAGCAATTGAGCGAATTAGTTACATGTTACCACATAGATTAGTTGAGTGATTTGAGTGTTTTCATCTTCCTATTTCGTAAGGTGTTTGGTTGTGTACTTGTAATAGATCGAATAAGTGCTTTAACGAAAAATATCCCTAGGGATACATTTTTATAAACTTCTAAAGGCTACTTGAGGACAAGTAGGATTCAAGTGTTCGACACCCTACTTACCACGGAACTACTACCGATCGGGTACACTACCTGTTAATGTGTTGTTTTTGGTTTAGTCGGCAAAATATAAATTTAAAACTTGAATCCATAAAATATACACCATAAAACGACACATCAAGTTTTTGGCGCCGTTGCCGGGGATAGAATTAGAATAGATATTTTTAAGATTACTATTCTGAAGACCAATACCGCCGTATCCTCACAGGAAGATATGGCGTATCCAGTGCCATTACGCACTCCACCAAAGACCACAGATGACTAAAGCTCCATAATCCTATCCAAGATTTTGGGAAGTTTCTAGATCCATCTCTTCTTTGTGAGTAAAGAGATCTTCTTGTTAGTTTCGTCTAGATCAAAGTTTCAGAACACAAGCTTTGATATCACTTGTTGAGTTTGAAGAATCGTTGTAAGCTTAAATTGTTTCAATCTTTATCTAGGATTAATAACATTGAACATAGAATAATGCATAGCAGAAATAGCATAATGAACAATTTATTTCAACAAGGTTTTTCATTCATATTATTCACTATTCGCCCCAATTCTAGATGATCAATTCTAGAACGATTACTCTAACTAGTAACAGGATCAATGACACATTGATCTTAGGGCTACACAACAAACACTAGGCGTCTAACATAGACCATACGCCTAGATACACACACATATACACACACACATACACTTATTCTGGTGTTTACATCTTTACTCACACCAAAACCTACACGCCTGGTCATCCTTTTATAACATAAGGAGTCTAGGTTTATAAAAGATAAGAATTAGAAAAACAAATAAATCTTTTAAACTTTAAACTTTATCTTCTAAATCTTTTATTTGAATAAGGAGATCTTTTAGAATCTTCAAAATCTTCAATCTTTCAAAGAATTCCAGCTTTGCATTTAAGTCCTTTTGTTTTATTCTTTTGTTCACTTTTGTCTCATCAAATCAATAATCCCAACAATCTTCTCCTATTTAATGATGACAAAACAAACAAAGTCGTGTATGAACTTCGTCATAAAGCCAAAGCTTCCCCTAAAGTTGAGATGTAATCATCTCCCTGAATGAAACAAGATCTTCTTAATTCAGACTTCCTTTGTAACATGTCACTCCAAGGATCTACAAGTTGCAACATGTTAATATTTCTTCCCCTTTTTCTTTTGTCATAATCCAAAAGGGGACATATGAATATGATCAATTGATCTAAACCACTACTAACCAATATCACACTCTAATCCAAGCTTCAACACCTCAAAATTACCTCCATGACGCACATAAGAAAAATGAACTTGATATAGAAACTCACACTACTAGCAGTAGTAATAATGACAAGCAGTAGAAAAACCTTCACCTTAACCCCTCGAGGATTCATGTAAATGTTAAACATTTTAACAATAAGCTTCCCCTGAAACCCATATGTTAACCATTTCTTGAATCTTCAATTCTGTAAGCTCTATGTAATGATTACTGATGAAGAAAAATAAGTAATACCAATTTGATGCTGAAGTAGAACAACCTAAACTTGTGTCTTATATCTTGTATAATCCACGTGACGTCAAACTCATACCAAGACCAATGTATAAGTAGATCGTAATCCCTTGACAAAATCCTCATTTTCCATGAGACACTGAGCACAAAAATGTAACTCCTTGTAGTGATAGCAAATGTGAGCATTGAGCACCATAAGTTTGTAAATCACACACCTTTGCTAGATTCGTTAAGTCTTCGTCACATTGTTTCTAAGCACGAACAAGTTATCCTCAAAGTAGTAAACACCCACATTAAGATATGATAAGAACACAACCTTGAAACTCCACATTAACTTCAAATAAGTAATAACAACCATCTTCGTAAATCAATAATGACTAAGAAAATTATAAGCCTTATAAACTTTAAGAACATTTAAATCCAAATATCAATCTGTATACTTCCCTACACTAAAGCATCCTATTCAATCTGAGATCCAAACCATGTGTGTGTCATCCGATATCTACTAAAACTGGTAGTACAAACTCTCTATGCCAATAGTACAAAGTATGAACAAAGAGTACAAACCTTTTTAACATACTACTATTGTAAACCAAGCTAGCAGTCGTAACAAGTAACAAGTAGCATTAACATCTTATACATGGCAACTTTCAGCACTCTAAACGAGCAGTATAAACATTTAAAAGGAGCAGTACTAAAAATTCAACAAGCAATACTAATTTACTCCTTCCTCCTATGCTTAGCAACGCTTTATCTATCACAAAACTGTCACTAATTCATCGCTAATAATAACTTCATTCTCCTTCCTTTCATATAGCTTTAGGCTGACACATTATCCGTCACTAATGTGAATTCACCTTCCTCCATAACTATATATCAACACTTTATCAATTATTCGTTACTCTAAACTGTCGCTAATCTGTCACTTTGGCAGCAGTAGTAATGAGAAAACATGGCAGTACAAATGTGCATAATCCAAATTGGTAGAGTGAACGATGCCCAAAAGGACTTAAAGTATCAAAAGTCTTGTTCTATCAAAGCTTGTGTCTTTTCCCGTGAGACATCTGTTGAGGACACTCAAAAAAGCTCTCCAGGGTTGATAAAGTCTTGTATCAATGTAGTGTGAAAATGTAGACATCTTTTGTTTTAGATCTTCATCATAACCCAATGTCTTGATGAAAGCAAGGAGTTTAATTTCTATGGGAGGTTTAGAGAAAGATTTGTTGGTAACTTTTGGTGGCATCTGTAACACAGTGTGAAGTACTTTAGCATCAACTTGGAAGTCTTTTGTGTCAAGTTTGAAGTTAAATGTGTTGGTGCTTGAGTTGTATGTCAGAGTTGTCTAGAACTATTGCATGTAGATTACTGGTATTGTGGTAGTTAAGGATATTGGTTTGTATAATTTATGGTGTTTGAGGTTCTTTGTAATCTTGAGTCTGTTATCTCATGGAACCAGCAGCTCTTCAAATACAATTGCTGCTTGTGGATTTGCTCAAGACATTTTCAATTCTGAGAATAAGATTTCAAAGAGTGATTACTTTACATAATAATTAAAACTTAAGCATAGTTTATTGTTCAATTCTTTTTTTTGTTTTTTTTTTGTTTTTTTTTAGTATTGTATTGATTCACATAAGAATGAGTTTTCTTTTTAGTAAAGTGACCTTGAGCCCCGAAGATACACTAATTTGCTAAAGGGATACATTATCAGCTTTTAGGTGAAAACTAGCCCTAATAGCCATATTGATTTATCAGTAACTCTTAGTCAAATTATTGCAAAGTAGACTCAAAGAACTTGTTTGTCTTTTAAATTTCATTTTGCAAAGGCATTGTGTTATTTATTTTAAAATCAATAGATAATGGTGTGTAAAAATATGTAGCAATAAAGTTTATAAAATCTGCGCACATCATTACTATAATTTTGTGGAAAAATATCTCAAAAGAGATTAAGTGCCTTGGGAGCACCACACAAGTACAAGTACCAGTATATTAATCACTCCACTAGTGGGCAAAATCCAAAGACTAATGCATGCGTATTATAAATAATACCCTAGTGCAATGTGGTGAATTTTACGAGAGATGTATCAAAATATAACACATTTAATGAGAAAGATAGTTTATATCGAAATACTCTTATATGTAAGATAGATGGTTACTAAATTGTTAACAACGGTTTTCAAGTACTCTCAAACAGATGCAACCCAAACGTTGCTAACAATGTTATTGAGTACCCTAGACCGGATGCAACTTAGATCGCTGACGATGTCTTCAGATATAAAAATACTTGTTAAACTAATTTTGACATCTACACAGTTAACAGATAAGAATTATATTCAAACATGTGAAAGCATAATCATTTACACATCAAAAGATCATATTAAGCACGGGATTATACAGTCAAACTTGATCACGGTTAAAGTCAAAGGTCAATGGACAAAGTCAAAGTTAACAGTAAAGTCAACAAAAACGGTCAAACAAAGTCAACAATCCAATCATATCAGTCCATGGTCCATGTGTCCAAGTTTATGAGGTACGTGTTAACCGTATTTAAATTTTAACATATACACACCCGTTTTAAACTCGTTTAATACTTCCATTCTTATTTTGTGAATTAAATGTTAACACCTTTTAAAATTATTTAAGTTTGAAACACATTAATTTTTTTGAACCTTTTTGAATTATTTGAACCTTTTTCCTTTTCATCATTTTGAAATTTGAACCCTTAATAATCTCATATGCATGTTTTGGTCTAGGTTCACTTTTATGGTCAAACGGGTCATTCGTTGGATTCCCACAAGGGGTCATTCACTAGTTTTCTACCTTATGGTTCACTAAACCTGGTCTACTGAACCTGGTCCACTGAACCTTCAGGTTGTCTGACCCTGGTCCACTAAACATTGTGGTTCGCCGACCCTAGTGGTTCGCTGAACTTGGTCCAGCGAGTTTGTGGTCCGCACAGATTATTTGGCTTGTCAAGTGAACCTTATGGTTCGGTGTCGAGGTTCGCTAGAAATGAAACACTTGTTAAGGATCGCATGTTCGATCCTTTCACCACACAAACATTATAACCTTTTAACCTAAGCATTTTTTAAGCATGAATCCACAAACTCAACATGTAAACACTCATATTATAGCATCAAACACACCTAAAATTCTTCTAAGTGGCATTTAACACTCGAAATACATACAGATCATGTCTTCTACATTCAAAACTCAAGTTCAAGGATCCTATGGCATTTCTAGAATCAGACTTTTTCATTCCCACGTGTTTCTAAAGCATTCTTAAGCATACTAAAGTGATAACAACACATCAACAATCAAACTTTGATAATTTCGCTTCTAAAAGAGATCATAGACATAGTTTATATAACTACGAAAGATTATGTTATCAACAATGAGAGATCGACTATATACAAAAGTGTGTGTGAACACGTATGTATAAATAATGTAGACTTCCTAGGAGTTTACCCTCAAGGATCTTTGTCCTTGTTACTATTTAACGAGTAACCAAATCATTATGGATCAAAAGTATTTGGGGCTGATTGATTAAACAAGAAAAAGACCTTGAAGTACCTATGATTTGTGGATTAAAAAATTTCTGCTGTTCAATTTTATATCATTGTTACTATATTATCCTAGAATAGACTAAAACAACCTACCTGAGCTTACACGGATCAAAGAAACCTAACATGTTATTAGGTTCAACAATAGGAATCAGAGCCATGGGGTTCTCGATCTAGGATTCACAAGGTAGTTCGAAGAAAACCCTAAAACATAACTTCACAAAGAAATCGATTTGATGGTAAAATAGTTTATATTGGATGTATTGTGTCGAAGTTTAAAAAGGAAATACCACTGATTATCAATGTCTCACGAACCTTTTCCTTATGCAATACAATTATCAATCCATGTACTTATTAAGGATTTTCTTGGCGACATCTAGGTGATTAATGATGGATCCGATTGTTTATTTATCTACATATATCTGATCTCGTCATTAATTGTTACAAGAAAGTATCAAGGCTGCTCATTATTGTTTGTGTCGCTAGCCTGCTTTGCGATGAATCTGATGCGTTTCTTAGCACATTCTCAGCACACAAAACATGTCACTGCTTATTGGGCCTTTCACGGAATATAAAACAGTACCAAGTATTGATTGCGTGAACACATGAGACCATAAAAAGTAGGTTTTCTTCCTCATATGCCTAAAAGAAGGTTTCTATTGTTCGAATATATGGCAGTATATATAAGTAATGTTTTTGGAAAGTTTGTACTGTTAGACAAGACAAGGTTAATACTTTTCAAGTTTATGTTTGTACAGACTTGTTGTCCGAGAAACGAGAGTGTTGTACTGCTAATAGTTCGCGAGAGTAGTTTAAATACTGCTAGTCGTTGCCAATATCGGACAACACACACAAAGGATTCGGACATAACTGACAGTTTCTTGAAGTACTTGTTTTTGATTGATTGGGATCTTCGAATAGAACTATTTTTTTAAATATTTATTCATATAGATTTATGGCTCATAATTTATGAGATTTAATGAAGATTAGATTACCGAAGAAGATGTTTATCAATTATTTGAAGATGAAGTGGAATTTCTAGGATGGCGTGGTGCTTATCATATCTTTTAGCCTTGAGAAAACTGTTTCGTATCTTTCATGATTTTATTGATAAAGGACATGATGTTTTTTGCTTGAATTGAGTAGTTTTACCTGAATGTAAGGAGGTACGTTGTAGTACTCACAGGTATTTACTATCACTTAAAGGAGTTACGTTGTTGTGCTAATGTCTCATAGAAGATGAGGATTTTTATCAAGAGATCGAGGTCTACTCTCCGAAAAGAAGAGTGTGAGTTTCTTTATTCTTATTTTTAGAGCAAAGATATAAGACACAAGTTTGTGGTTATTCACTTCAGCAACAAGTGCATTATACTTATTTTCTTCATCAGTGATTACTACATAAGCCTACAGAGTTTTGAGATTCAATAGAATGGTAAACATATGGGTTTTCAGGGAAGCTTATTGGATTAAATTTTTTAACCATCTATAGGTACCACTGGAGGGGAAGTGTTTACAAGTTGCTTTATCTACTTAAGACCCATATTGGATGATTACAAAAAGGGGAAAAGATTATAACGTTATTATTTGCAGCTTATTATATGTGGTGCATGATACAAAGATATCTGATTGAGGGAAGTTTGAAAGTGTTGTTTCATTCAGGGAGATGATTACATCTCAACTTCAGGGGCAGCTTAGGTTTATGATGAAGTTCGTTGCACAACTTTGTTAGTTTTGTCATCATAAAATAGATGAAGATGTTGGGATTCTAGATTTAGATGAGACAAAATGGAATAAAACGAATGAAATAAAGAAGGACTAAATCAGAATTAAACGGATCTAAGAAGACTTGAAGTCAAACAGTAGTTTAACTTCTCATTTAATGCAATTCAAACAGCGATTATGCAGATTTGATATAGATCTCATTCAATGCAGTCAAACAACGATTAATGCTGATTGAAGATTAATTACAACTTGAAGATTAATGATGATTTAGTTTCCTAATTATTTAGTCAACTATATTAAATACATTGACTAAGTGTTTAATACAATTGTTGACTGGAATTAGTTTTCTTTGTAAGTCTTGATCTCTCCCTATATAAAGAGATCATAGACATAGGTTTAGATATCCAGAAAAGTATGTGTTCATCATATGAGAGTCGACAAGATATAAAAGTGTGTGTGTACACGTTTGTATAATTAGTGTAGACGTCTAGAGTTTAGCCTCAAGGATCTTTGATCCTTGTTACTAGTTAGAGTAACCAATCTATTCTGATCAAATAGTATTTGGGGATGTGTTGATTAATAAAGAAAACCTTGAAGTAACTTTGATTTATATTTATTATTTTTGTTGTGCAATTTATATCATTGTTACTATATTATCCTAGATGAGGTCTAAACAACCTCGAGCTTAAACGATCAAAGAACCTAACAGGTTATTAGGTTCTACACTTGTTAAGGATCGCATGTTCAATCCTTTCACCACACAAACATTATAACCTTTTAACCTAAGCATTTTTCAAGCATGAATCCACAAACTCAACATGTAAACACTCATATTATAGCATCAAACACACCTAAAATTCTTCTAAGTGGCATTTAACACTCAAAATACATCCAGATCATGTCTTCTACATTCAAAACTCAAGTTCAAGGATCCTATGGCATTTCAAGAATCAGACTTTTTCATTCCCACGTGTTTCTAAAGCATTCTTAAGCATACTAAAGTGATAACAACACATCAACAATCAAACTTTGATAATTTCGCTTCTAATTCGCCTATATCGGGCCCTAAATAATTCAAATCTCTACCATATCAAAGAATTGTTTAAAACCGGATTGGCACAAGTTATAACACACCAGTAGACATAAAAGCCCTATGTTAATTTTAGCTTTAAATCACTTTAAAATTTAAATAAACCTTAACCCTAATCAATTAATTTCGTGCGTTTAAGGATGAAATAAGACGATTCCTTTTACAAGTGATATTAGAAAGTGATTAGAAATAAGACGATTCCTTGAGTGGTGTTTCGGATTGAGCGAACCACGAAACAAGGTGGGGAGGGAAATTTTTTTATAAGTGTTTTGAGAAATGAGAGGTTCGGTGTGTGTGTGTGTGTTTATAACACAACTTTCAAGTTTTGGCAACTGATTACATCAAATAACATCACTTTTATAGCATCATTTATCCCATGTAAATTACTCATTTTGTATGATTATTGCAAGAATTGGTACTTAATTGCTTTAAGGTGTTATTTGCAGTAATTATAGAGTACTTTATGAAGATTAGCTAAAAGGCACGCATTTTGGAGCTTAAACGATGAAATCTGAAGAATACAGTTCTGAAAACGTATACGCCGTATCCAACAAGGAAGATACGGCGTATCTGTGCCTGCACTTCACAAGAAACCACAAAGATTTGAAGCCATATACTCTGTATCCAAAAGTTCAATATACTCTGTACCTATCTTGAGTAATTAAAGATTCTGGAAGATATTGAACGTGGTCCCTACTCCAAGAAAACTCCCAATACTTCGTATTAACCTCGACCAATTTGGTGTATCGATGAAATTCCAGACACTATAAATAGAAGACCTAAAAATGAGTTATATGTGTGCTTGATCATATTTACGATGCATTAACCACCAAGTTTGATTTCCATGCGACAAAAGAAGCCTAGAAGGTCTGGCAAAGTGCTCCAATCCATAGGAAAACTATTGTAATCTCTACACTCCACTATACGCGTTTGGTTAGCATTATGTTTAATCATTCATCTATGATTTCGTGTATTGTTACAATGACTATCGGCAAATACCTTTAGGTATTAGCCATGTTTATGATAATATAATGTTTTGATTTGTCTTTATATCGATTATTCCTTATTCGTGGCATGTTGATTATGTTTATCACTTCATACCCATTTATGTGCTTAATTATGTGTTTTACCTATCATTCAACTAAGTCTAGTCCTATATATTTAATGCGCTGCAACTTCGGTGTTGTGTGGGCGTAGGCTAAGAGTCCGGGATAGAAGCACATAATGCTTATTTATATAGCTAGACTAATAGGATCACCAATAGAAAGCCCTATTTCGATCTATGGTTAAGTGGATAGGTAGACTAAGTGGGTGACTTAGGACTACATATAACGTCCTGTTTCCATAGGTAGTTAAGTGGGCGTGGACTACTAGTATATGAATTTCCGTTAAGCAGTAAGTTGGTAAAGTCTCCATGAGTTAGGATTCAATATAACCACCAATATAGTTTCCTAGATAGATTATAATCAACGGTGCGAGCTTTATGTGGGTTTAGGTTAATTGTGATAGGATTTACTACCGACAAACCTCGAGTCTAGGGAGAAGATCTGTTAGAAACACGAAAAGTATCGGTCACTACCAATAATAGTTAGTCAAAGCCCGTAGTTAGTCAAATGTAATGATATTAATCTAATTCGGCCAAAAGGCCCATGGAAAGCCCACAAGCTCTCCATGGCCGGCCACACTTAGGGTATAAATACCCTCTCCATGCCTTGGAGAGGGTGTTGGTTGTTCATTCTTTCACACACATAATACAAGTTTCCTTTTATGTTTCTTTCTCTCTCTTAAATGTTCATCTAAACACTCTCTCTCTAAAACCACCTCTCTTTCTCTATTCATGTATGTTATTTGATTGTTCTTCAATTGGTATCAAGATCCATGGAGTGATTTGCTTAGTCTTTGTGTTTGTTTTTCTTTGATTCGTTTTTTCCTTCTCAAACCGTACGCTTTTTCTTATTTTTTTTTATTTTTTGAAGCTCTCATATACACTAAAAGATCATTTACAAAGGTAAACTTGATCTAGTATCTTTATGATATAGGTGTATAAGCTTTGAATCAAGAAAAACTCATTTTTTACAACTTTAGTTTTTGAAAAAGTCTTATAAAGTAAAAATCTTGATTTCAAAATTTTTGGCTTAAAAACCATAAAGTTTGCATTTTTAAGCTACCTATAGGCTTAGTAATACTAGTTGTACAAGAAAATTAGGGAAAAACAATCAAAAATGTGTCTTTTTGTGTTTTTAAAAGTTTGAGTTTCGTCCTTGTTGCAAGTGAATTCACAGTCATCGAATAGGCAGTAACTGAATTAGCAGTTTCTTTTGTCAACCGAACTAGCAGTTTTTCTGTTGTAACCGAATTAGCAGCTTGAAGTTTCAACCGAATTCGCAATTCCAAGTGTTAACCAAATTGGCAGATTTCCAGTATTAACCGAATTGGCATTTTTCTGTAGCAACCGGATTCACATTTTTATGTAGCAACCGAATTCGTAATACTTTCTTTAGCAACCTAATTTGCAATATCATTTGGACACCGAATTTGCAACTAAAGTTAAAACTGACAAATTTGTTAACAAAATTATACAGTTTATTTTTGTGACTTGTAAAATCCCGTGAAACGTTTACTTGCTTTCCCGGTTTTGTCAAGAATTGTAAAATCCTGTGTAGTTTCAAGACATAAAACACACAAAAGAAAACTCATAACAACACAATTACTTTCAATCACCGTTCGATCAAACAAGTAATCTTTTAACATACAACTTTCACAATGACGAC
>BQNB010008917.1:59713-88404 GCA_026074375.1 Tanacetum coccineum
TGGACAGGTTGTATGTCGAATTAAAACAGAAAGTTAGGATGTCTTTCTTGATTCCATATGTAAACTTTGTTTTTATACTTTTCAACTTTTGTAACTTTATCACAAGTCTTTTTATACCATATATATTATATGTGTTACATATAATAAAGTCCATTAGTCCATCATTGTCCTCATATGTCCAAATTACCAAGATTAACAAGTTTATCAAGTTGATTATACACATTTACTTGTAGCTTTTCATGTAAATCATTAAAAACCCTAATCTTTCATTAACACTTTTTAAGCTTAACCAAGGTTGTTCATCACTTATACTTCCATTATAACCTTATTTTAGTGTTAATATAACATCACTAAAAGTCCATAAACAAGATTAACATGTCATTTGAATTACTTTTACTTGTAACATATTAAGTAATCTTTATAAACCCTAATTTGTACATAATCATTTTTACACTTAACCAACATGGTATAACACTTATAGATCCATTTTAACATGATATTATCAACCTAATATAATATGAAAAAGTTTACAAAAGCATATTCACAAGTAAAAATCCCTTTTACATGTTCAAAAGTCTTAAATGGTGATTTTTCTATATAGAACATCATATACATATAAAATCATGAAAATGAAAAGATAAAGGTTTTAGGTAACCTTAGTGATGAATGATGATGATGAGAAATATGTGCTAAACCCTTGTTTAGACTTTAAACCCAAGCTAGCAAGCTATGAAAACCCTAATTCAATATGAAACCCTAATCTTGATTTCTTGCTTCAACACTTGTAAATGATTAACCAAGTCTTGCAAACACCTTAGTATATCTTAGGAATGATGTGTGTATGCTTGTAAATATTGAGAATGAAAATTGTATGGTTTAATTATGGTTGTGGTTTGATGCCGTGGGTTTCAAAGAGAGAAAAGGGAGAAGTTTGTTTGATTTTTAGTTAAGTGTTGGTGTTGTATGAGTTCTCTTACTAGAAGTGCATGTATATAAGATATAGATGGTCAAAAAGATTGCAATAGTGGTCAAGAACAAGATGAGGGTCTTAGGGAAGTTGGTCTTGGTCAAAGAAACAAGGTATGTATAAGTTTAATGGAGTAGATGTTGTACAAAGACCTAGTTGCAAGATTTTTTTCATTTTTCTTGTATATATCTCTTTAAATCCGGCCATATAGAGACATATATGATATATTTTTGTAAAATTTGAGTATTGGGTATAAATGTGGGTATTTGTTGAAGCGTAGAAAAGTTTTGGTGGTTCCGGGAATGCCTAAATGCAATTTATCGTGAAACGTAATCAATTTACGCAACCAATAAAAATAAAATGAACAAAGACCATAATTATTCTCAAAATAATTATTTAATACTTGATTGATGTAAACATTTAATCGTTTGACGCCTGTTTACATTGAATGGTCATTTTTGGCTTACGCGATTTAACATAACGTATACGATTTAAAGCAAACGCGTACAATACAAAAGATACATTGTGTATTTATTGGCGACGTCAATGACCCTAAAACACGGGGTGTTATAGTCTTCCCTCGTTAAGTAAGCCTTGTCCTGAAGGCTTAAGACGCGGCACCTGACGCCGGTGCGGTCTTTGTGAACACATGTGGGTATTTCTTCTGGAATTGATCCTCGCGTTCCCACGTAAACTTAGGACCTCGCTCGGAGTTCCATCGAACCTTGACTAATGGGATGTGGCTTCACTTTAACCGTTTAACTTCACGGTCCATGATCTCAACGGGTTCCTCAACAAACTGAAGCTTGTCATCAAAATGAAGTCCATCCAACGAAACGGCTAACGGTTCTTCAGCATAGCACTTTTTGAAGTTGGATACATGAAATGTTTTGTGAACCCTACTTAGTTCTTCTGGAAGCTCGAGTTTGTAAGAAACCTCTCTAACCTTTCTTAACACCTTGAAAGGTCTGACATACCTGGGGTTTAACTTCCCCCATTTTCCAAAACGTACGACCCCTTTCCAAGGCAAAACTTTAAGCATAACTTTATCCCCGACTTGGAATTCCATTGGTTTACGCTTCAGATCGGCGTAACTCTTCTGTCGATCACGAGCGGCTTGCATCCTTTGCTTGATTTGGATGATTTTCTCAGTCGTCTCTTGAATTAGTTCTGGACCAAGGATTTGAGCTTCTCCAACTTCGGTCCAACAAACAGGTGAACGACACTTTCGACCATAAAGTGCTTCGAATGGTGCGGCCTTGATGCTAGCGTGATAGCTATTGTTATAAAAGAATTCAACTAACGGTAAGTGATTAACCCAACCTTTTCCGAAATCAATTATGCAAGCACGCAGCATATCCTCGAGAGTTTGAATTGTCCTCTCGCTTTGCTCGTCTGTTTGTGGATGATACGCAGTACTCATATCCAAATTAGTACCTAAAGCATTCTGAAGTGACCTCCAGAAGTTGGATGCGAACCTCGAGTCGCGATTACAAATGATTAAAACAGGTATTCCATGTCTTGTGATAACCTCCTTTAGGTATATTCTTGCAAGTCTATCTATAAGATCAGTCTCTCTCATTGGTGTGAAAATTGTAGACTTAGTGAGTCGGTCAACAATCACCCAAATGGTGTCGTAGCCTTGCAACGTCTTAGGGAGCTTTGTGACAAAATCCATAGTGATGTTGTCCCACTTCCATTCAGGTATTTAGGTGGTACCAACAATCCTGATGGCCTTTGATGTTCGGCCTTGACTTTAGCATAGGTCAAACACTTGCTAACATAGGTGGCGATGTCGGCTTTCATATTGGGCCACCAATATAGCTTCTTCATATCTTGGTACATCTTGTCGGAACCCGGATGTATAGAGTATTTTGATTTGTGGGACTCGTGCATGATCACAATCCACAAATCACCATAACAGGGTAGCCAACTCCTGCCATTGAGGCATAGAGTTCCATCCGCACGGGGTTCTAACTTTTCCGTCCTAATCACCTCTAGATTTTTAGCGTTTTCAACCAACATTCCTCCAACATCTTCATTCTTGATGTTCTCTGGTTTTCGTGCTTCAGTCTGAGCATTCAAGATTTGTTTGGGAAGATCCAAGCCAATAGTCATGACTAAGGCTCGAACTCTTAATGGTTGATCTCTCTCCTTCCTGCTTAGAGCATCAGCAACAACGTTTGCCTTTCTTGGGTGATATCGAATCTCACAATCGTAATCACTGAGCAACTCCAACCAACGTCGTTGCCTCATGTTCAACTCTTTCTGATTAAGAATGTGTTGTAGACTCTTATGATCAGTAAACACCGTGCACTTGGTTCCATACAGGTAGTGCCTCCAAATCTTGAGAGCGAACACTACTGCTCCAAGTTCCAAATCATGAGTCGTATATTCTTCTCATGAATCTTTAGTTGGCGTGATGATAGCACATCACTTGTCTCTTTGATTAACATAACGCCCAAACCTTTTTGGAGCATCGGCAGTATGCGATAAAATTTCGCTTCCTTCAGGTAAGGGCCAGGATTGGTGCACTGCACAATCTTCTGCTTAACAGTTGAAAAAGTGCTTCTTGTTTATTACCCCACTCAAACTTGACCTTCTTCTGAGTGAGCTTGGTCATCGGTTTGGCAATCTTCGAAAACCCTTTAATGAATCTCCGGTAATACCCAGCAAGACCTAAAAATTATCGAATCTCCGTTGGTGACTTAGGAGATGCCCAATCTTTAATGGATTCGATCTTGGCGGGATCCACGTGAATACCCTTACTATCAATCACGTGACCTAGGAACTGTACTTTAGGAATCCAAAATTCACATTTGGAAAACTTGGCATACAACTCCTCTTTTTAAGCAATTCTAAAGATTAGCTTAAGGTGCTCTTCGTGCTCATTTCTTTTTTTTTTTTGTTTTCTCTTCTTTTTTTGTGCTTGTTCTTTGAATATATAAGTATATCAATCAATAAAGACATTATGATTTATCCAAATTATTGGTTTTACACTCCCGATTCATAAGGTCCATGAATACGGAGGTGGCGTTTGTCAAACCAAACGGCATAACTTGAAATTCATAATGGCCATAACGGGTTCTGAAAGCGGTTTTTAGAATGTCTTCTTCTCGAACCCTCAGTTGGTGATAACTTGACCTTAGGTCGATCTTCGAGTAGACACTCGACCCTTGAAGCTGATCAAATACATCAATTCTTGGGAGCGGATAACGGTTCTTCACTCGTTGTTTATTCAATTCCCTATAATCAATTGCACATCCGGATTGATCCGTCTTTTTTCTTGACAAATAAGGACCGGACGTCCCCAGGGTGGGAACTAGGGGTTTATTAAAGCCTTTGTCAGATAGTTCCTTTTTAGTTGCTCGGACAACTCTTTCAATTTTCAGAAAGGTGCAATCAGATATGGCGCCGTGCTACGGGTGCAGCACCAGGTACCAAATCGATTTGGAATTCCACTTGTCGAGTCGGAGGAAGACCCGGCAAGTCCTACAAGAAAAAACTTTAGGAAAATCTCGAACTATCGGTACATCATCAAGTCAGCTTTCTTCTCCGACTGTCTTCTCAACCTACTTGTTGTGAATGTGCAAAAAGATGGAATCTTTTAGCATGTATTCTTGTGTTTTGGAGTACGAGATAATGTGTAGACGAGCCTCGTGTCCCTGGTTGCTTTCGTCACCGTGAACAATTAATGTTTCATTTCCCCAGGGGATACGAACGATCTTTTTGGCACACACAATGATTGCTTGGTACTTTGCCAACCAATCCATCCCAATTATAGCGTCAAAACTACCAAGTTCTACGGGCATTAAATTTATGTTGAATGGGTGGTTTAGGAGATTTAATGTGCAACCCCTAAGGATAGTGTTTAACCCAATTATCCTCCCGTCAGCTAGTTCGACATCATAATAGTGATCTAAGGTAGATGGCGTGATATCTATTTGGGAACTAAATGCAGTAGACACAAAACTCCTATCGGCACCAGTATCAAATAATATAGAAGCATAGCGGTTGTTGAGAAGGAACGTACCCGTCACGACGTTGGAGTCTGGGTTTGTCCCTGCATGTCCCACCGCATACACTTTGGCTGGAGCCCTGTCATTACCAACTTGATTTCCATGGTTTTTGTTGTTCTTCAGCTTTGGACATTCCCTCTTGAAGTGTCCTTGAACTCCACACTCGAAGCAAGTAGGTTTCTGGCCTGACCCAGTGCCCCTCTGATTGTTAGCATTGTTGGCATTTCCCGCACTCCTACAGTCACGGGCAAAATGGCCAAATTTGTTGCATTTGTGGCATTTTGGAGCACACGGACCGTCGTGGTGATAGTTGCATTTAGCGCATAGGGGTTTAGATCCCCCGTATGGCTTCTTTTCACCAGTCCCTGCAGTATAAGCCCTGCCAGTGTTCTGCCTCTTGTTCTGTTGTTGTTGGTTTTGATTGTTTCGGGAAGTGTTTTCAAACTTCCTTTTGTTCTCAGCCTGTCTTTCAGCAATGGTGCTGACTTTCTTATCCATTAGTTCAGTGGCCATTTCAACAGCCTCTTGCATGGTTTTCGGCTTTGATGCTACAATATTTCCATGGATCATGTCGGGCAATCCGCCGACGTACCTTTCAATCTTGTCAGACTCCTCAGGAAACATCCTAACACACAGCAGTGCTAGTTCCTGGAAACGTTGGTTGTACCCTATCACATCAGTACCCTTCACTTTCAAATTCCACAATTCAGCCTCGAGCTTTTTCATCTCGTTCCTTGGACAGTACTTGTCAGTCATTTTCTTTCTCAGATCGGCCCAAGTCATTGCATATGCAACATCATGACTGACAGTCATAACATGGGAATTCCACCATGTTAGAGCACCTGCTAGAAGAGTACAAGTGGAAAACTTAATCTGATTTTCCACAGAGCAGTTGCTTATGCGGAAAACAGTCTCCATCCTTTCGAACCATTGAGTTAATTCAACAACTCCCTCAGTGCCTTTGAAATATAGAGGTTTGCACTTCATAAAGTCTTGGTAAGTGCACTCTCGAGCAACGCGTTCAGTCCTTCTGCCACCCGTTCCCGAAGTATGGCTGTCATCGCCATTCCTGTTTGCATCACGTGCTGCCAAAGCGGCAGTGACACCTTGGTCAATCATTGCCTGAAGTTGGGCATTAGTGACCGATGTGGTGGTGGTTGCTGTTGGGGCTGGGGTTGTTGTGACCGGTGTTGACCTTGTGGCTCGTTTTGGTGCCATTTTCTTCAATCACAAGAAAATACAATACCCGTTAGATTTCATAAAATCATAACCATGACATGACATATACATGATAAATAAAGTGAGATCACATCACACAGTGAAATATACAACTGAATTGTAATCAACAATGATATAACCAAATCGACATTCATTCATAAACAAATTCGATTACAGACGTGACATAATACAACCATTCCATATATAAATTGGAAAACATACATGAATGGTTCAGATACAAAATGATCATAACGATTAGGTTACAAAATAAACATAACAACCTAAAGCCTTACTAGCCGGGATTAAACCCGTAATACTTAGTAGGCTATATACAAAATGACTAGCCATAACATGATCTAATCTATGAACTGCTACCAGCCTCCTCTGGCAGCTCTGGCTGTGCAGGACCTCTAACGGGTCCCTGCTGTCCTTGTAGTGCGGTAACCTATCCCTGTAGTGTGGTCACCTGTCCCTGTAATGTGGTCACATGTCCCTGTAATGACTGCATCACTGTCAATGTCTGTATAAGCTGCTGCTGTCGGGTATGATCAGCTGTCCTCAACTCTCTCATCTCTGCAGATCTCCTCTGGTCTGCCTTTAGCATCTCTGAAATCACAGCTTGTCTCCTGCGATCAGCAGCATGTAACTCTCTAATCTCTGACATCTGACCCAGTACGGTAGTGCGTAGTGACATAACCTCTTCGCGGGCAAGATCACTCGCATCCATCGATCACCTCTAAGCCTCTCTGGACAATCTAGCCTTTGTCTCCATTTGATGACGTGTATATGCATGTGCTCGTCTATCTCTAAACAACATATTGAGCTGACCAGCCAATAGCTGTCTCTGACTCTGCTCATCGTCTACCCTCGTATAAATCTCATCCGTGTCTTGCCTAACCCTAGTCTCAAATGCTGTCATATGTTGACCCAACTCCGTATCAGTACTAACTGGTGCCCCTTGAAGGGTCTCAACTATCTCGTCCCACGAGTCGGTGATCCCATATCCAACCTCTCTTTTTGGATCACGCCTGATCTCCCTATCCATAGTAGCTACAAAGCCATTGTCTGCCCTAAGACCTCTAGCCGGTCTAGCAGCAGTAGCAGATGAGCTCTCTCCTACCTCGTATCCAGGACCAAGAGCGATACCTAACCTCTTCCGAGGTGGTAAGGTAACCTCGGGTCTGTCCTCCCTATGACTAGCAGAGGGTAGTAGCAATGGTGGTGATGAAGTAGAAACTGATATGGGCATGGGTGGTGGTATCCCTAATGATGGTGCATCTGGTCTGGTGGGGGAGAGTATGAAGGGTGGTGGTAATGGTAGAGAATGGGAAGTAGATGCGGCCTCAGCTCTCATCCGAATCATAGCAGCTCGATAGCCCAATGAATGAATGGGGCTAGGAGGTGGTGCTAGTGATAACACAGGTGAGGGTGGTGATAGTGGTAGTGATGGAGAAGGTATCTGGGGAAGTGGTGAAGACCATGGGGAGAGTGGTGATGATGGTGGAGTACCTGGGAAGTGGTGAAGACCATAAGAGAGCAGGTGATGATGGTGGAGTAGATATAGCGAGAAGTCTGGCAACCTCTGCATCAGACCATACTGGTGTAGGTACTGGAGCTGGAATAGAAATCCTAGCTGTCACACGATATGCAGGGTGTGGTGGTGGTGTGGCCGCAGACTCATCAGTCTCGAACGGCTCTGTCTCCTCCGCAGATGGGGCCTGATCAGTAGCTGGTAAAGCAACAACTACAGAGTCGGCAGGAGCTGGGTGCTCCTCCTCCTCCTCATCCTCATCAGCCTCTATGTCAACATCATCATCCTCATCCTCCTCCGATGGCTCATCCTCATCGTCTCCGTCATCTCCTCCATCAGCAGGATAGTCAACAGGATCCTCCTCGGGGTCCTCATCGTCATCCTCCTCCGGGTCCGCCTCAGGATCGGACTCCGGGACATAGTCAGGTGACTGAGCAGTGGGTGAGGCATCCTCAGCATATGGCTGATCCTCAGCAACAATCTCATCATCAGCATGCTCTGGGCCTGGAACATAATCTGGCGAAGGTGGTGCCTGCTCTGGCTCCTCAGGGCCAGGCACGTAATCTGGAGAGGGTGGGGCCTGAAGAGCGGCCTCCACGTATGGGTCCTCTGGCATCCAAGGCAGCTCAAGGTACTCGTGATCATCGGCTCTCGGTGATCCTATGTCTGATAAACCCTCAAATGGGTTGGAAACCTCCGTGTATGTAACCCCCGATTCATCCGAATCTGACATGACTGAATCTGAAAATTCAAAATAGCTTATATTAGTATTTAATATAAGACTCTTATAGTAATATACATTTATATCATAACATGTATATCAATTATGAATGCATCTAGTCCAACCAACTAATGCAACAAGTAGTGTATGCATGAATGTATGCACATATGTATGTCCCGTGTAAAACCCCTTTGTATGAATTCGATGTTTGAAAACGGTTATAGTCCAGCAAAAACATTTGACCTGGTTCTCTATAACCTTGGCTCTTGATACCAATCTGTAACACCCCCAAATTGGGTCGCAGCGGAATAAGGGTCCGGGGCGTGTTACTTCTTAGATCAAAAACACAAGATATATATAGAACGACCAAAAAGTCGTTTTAAAACTGATACATTGGATTTAACAAATGTTTGATACAAATAGCCCGAAGCTTTAACTTGTTCATTGTTATTATTACAACGATACTGGTTCACAACACATGAGTTTCCCAAAACATAATGCAACCATATCTTTAGCATGACATCCCAAAACAAAATCACCAATGTATCCTTGGCACCTTATGCTTACTGATCTCCTGAAAAACATTGCTTTAAAACGTCAACAATAATGTTGGTGAATTCATAGGTTTGATAAATCATATATTGTAGGACCACAAGATTTCCTAAGTGTATGATAATGCAACAGATGCAGACATCATATAAATGTAATTACGTTGCCCTAAGCTCATGACACTGAAGCTCGACATAAATGAATACCATATAAATGGCCTACATTTCCCGTGATGATGTTCTAACCCGCAACATCCTATATTCGACATGGTATACGTTCATTTGCCCAGTGATAGCTAATCACCCGAACGGGGATGTCAATCCCAATAGATCTATTTATAACATTCGCGCTCACACTCAGCAATTGATAGTTCATGATAATGGGCTCAACTGGGGTTATCACTACTTAGGCAACACGTAATCATAATATAAAACTTAACCACTTGTGTCCAATTATAAAACATTGCATGTTTCTCACCTCCAAAAACTTGTAAAACAAATCATGTAAAACGTGGGGCTATGAACTCACCTCAAGTGAGTGATTCGATAATATTCTTCACAAGTGAAAACGCGTCACTAAATCGTCCGAATGCAACCTATATATTTATAGGTCGTATAAGTACCAAGTACTTTGATTTACTACATCATATATAATCTTATATTAGTTACATCATACTATCGTTCGGGCTATCATAATTAAGAGGTCGTGTAGTGACGTATGAGGAGCTAGGACACTTTAAATCGTAAATCCAACAACTCGTCGATACGCCACCCCGAAGAGGCCTCATTATGAGACTCCCTAGTAATATAGTACTTTGATAACCACATATAATTCTATATAGCTACGTCACCGTCTAATCGTTTTCATGAAATCATATTTATAAAGTAAAAACGTTTATAAATACGCCTTTAGCAAAAATGACCTAACTTTATCATTTTAAGTCCGTTTCTCGCATTTCTTACGTCCACGCTTTCGTATTAAGACGAGTGATCAAAATATTACGTTTTTAAGTTTTCAACATTCTGTGGTGAATAGTGTTTTTACTGTTCATAACAGCTATAAACTTATTTTTATGTTTTAATTAGCATAAACTCGTAAATGTAATAACTTATCCGTTTTAATCCCGATTTTAGCGATTCCTTCGAGCACGTCTTTGTTATTGAAAGATATATCATATTTTATAAAGTTGGGTCTGCTGATGAATAGTAACTTTTTCTGTTCATAGTTTATAAAATCACTTTTATAAACTTTAATTATTGTAAACGTCATAGTTTATTCGTTATAGCTCCGTTTTTAGCGATTCTTTTGAGCACGTTCTCGTAATTAAACATTCTATTTATTTATGATGTTTTTCAAAAATAAAGTCTCTTGATGAACAATAACTTTTTATAAAATTATTTTTATAAAAGTATTAATTATCGTAAACTTGTTATAGTCGTATCTTTTTTGTTATCAGTCGGTTTTTTGAGTTCTTTACATAATCAGAGTCGTCACGAGAAGTACTATTTTTATAAAACATAAAATCCATGCCTTGGATTTTGTGCCAAAATAGCCCTTATATAATCTTTTATATACTTAATTACATAAACTAAGTTTACATACTTTTCCACTTTATAAAATTCGTTTAATGATATAGATAAATCAAGAAGTCTCCAATTAGTCAAACCCTATAAGCTATAGATGTGGCGGAAATATCTCAACGGCTCTTTGATTGAGGAAAATCTGTTAGGACTCAAACAGTACTAACGGTCACTTAGCAGTACTAAGTTTGGTCTAGCAGTACTAATTTTAAGTCTAACAGTACTAACTTCATCCAGCAGTAGTAATACTTGCCTGGCAGTATTAACTTAACACTGACAGTACTAAGTGTGGTACCAAGCAGTATTAACTCCAAACTTGATCCATCAAAGATATTCAGCACCAATGTAGACTCTCATATACTCTCTTTCTGTTTTTAAACTCACAAAATATCTCTCAATTCTTTTTCTCACCAAACACTCATTTCTGTTTTTCACACACAACTCTCTTTCTGTTTTTGAACTCACCAAATCTCTCTATTCTTTTTCCTCACAAAGCAGACAATTTGGGTACAGTTTGCCATCAATTCCATAAGTTCCAAACTGTCCTCCCCACTTCCAAGTGTGTAACCTCTTGAGAGAGGTGGGTCATTGGACTGTTTTATAGTTTTTGGCAAACTACCAGCCATAAACGGATTTGGGAAGTCTTTACCAAGGCCGTTTGCTTTGGACTAGCCAATGCTTCATTGCAATAACATGGTGCATTGATAACCATATAGTTTTTGGTAAACTATCAACCATCAACGGATTTGAGAAGTCTTTACCAAAACCGTTTGCTTTGGACTAGCCAGTTCTTGAAGTCTGTTAGACATGGTGAACTGATGACCATTTGTTGTGTGATATATAACCAACACTTAAAGAATATTCATGCTAACATCAATATCCTCCCCTTAACTCCAACATTTTTCATCAAATCAGCATATCCTTTATTAATCAAATAAACTCTAAGCTCTTAAACCTGCAAAATGTTAGTTCCAAACACAGAGAAATACAATCCAACACATTTTGCATAATACTCATAAGAGAATTAATTTCTCTTTGGGACCCAAGCCATTACTGACTTGATTCTGCCTGTTGGATCAACATAGTCAAATTGCTTACAAATGTATGATCCACTGTTTTTGAAGTCATGATCTAGAACCTTAAGTTTAGGTCTCCAAACCCAGCATGCTTTTGACTTCTTAAGGTCATTTTCCATCTTACCCTTACCAGTATTAACTACTGCTCTTGTCCCAGCAGTAGTCATATTTTGAACCCCAAAAGTTTTAACATCTTGTTTTAAGTCTTTGGGTCTAAAAGCTGGTTTTGTGTAGTAAGACCTCTTGATAGGTGAATATGAGCCTCTTGGTCTTACATTGTCCATTCTTGGGTAAATTGGTCTAATAGCACCACTAGTTTGTGCTATTTTTGGAGCAAATGGTCTAACAGTACTAACAGGCCTAGCAGTACTAACTGGCCTAGCAGTACTAAATTTGTGAACTACTCTTCTCTCATTTTGCTTAATAGGAGTAATCAAACATGTTCTTGTTAATACTCCTGATAGGACAAAAGTCTTTCTTAAATGAGGGTATTTTGAAATTTTTTTAATGATTAACCCTTTTAGTATTATCCCATACTGGTTTGTCCACCCTTGGACCAGTATTGACCGCAGTTTTCAGCTTAGATTCTTGACTCTGTTTGTCATGAAAATTACAATCTTTGATCAAATGGTCAGTACTTTTACAGACAAAGCAATCTTTTATTTTCTTAAAACCAATTCCTTATTTCTGAGAAGTTTGACCAATTTTATCAACTCTAGTTTTAACTGTTTGAGTCTCATTAGTCTTAACAGGACTAACTGTTTGCACTTCAGACACATCATCCTCATCATCTGAGTTCCAATCCTCAATGATAACTTTATCTATGTTAATAGATTCATAGACTGTCTTAGGTTTTTGAGTATTTGCTTCATTTGTTTTATATACAGTCTCACTTGTTTTAATATTGAGATCAGTTGTTTTTTACTCAATTATTTTCTTCCTAATGGCATATTCATCTAAACCTGCAAATGATATGTCAGCTCTTGGGGTTAGGAAGTTCCCTGTTATAGGAGGGGGAACAGCATGATACCCATCTGCTTTGGAAAACCTATCATTAGCTGGTATGGACTCTTCATCACTAGTTCTGACATCAAAAACACTCAAACTAATCTCACTATCAGTTTCAGAATTGTTACTCATTTCATTCAATTGTGTGCCATATCCTAAACCAGTTTTATCTCTAGCACTCATTTGACTGTTGAGTAATTCATCAAGATTCTTGGACGATTCTTCCCATTTTTCTATCTTTACTTTTAACTCATCTCTTTCCTTAACAACTTTCTCTAATTCCAGGTTAAGGTTGTTAATTTTTATTTCTCTGCATTTAAGCTCATAGTTTTGAAACTCATATTTTTCACCCCAAGCCAGTTCATTCTTTTCATGTACAAGTATCCTAGATTCTAGTGACTCTAAGGCTAACTCATAACCCTGAATTTCTAGTCTTGCTCTGCTATGTTTTTCTCTTTCACTATCATAATTCTTTTGAAGAGTTTTAAAAGATTCAAGACATTGTTTAGAACATTTTTGTACCTCTTTGTCAGAAGAACTTGATGAGCTTGATGAGGAGATGGCCATTAAAGCTTGATGAGCTTGATTGTAAATCTGCTTCAAATAATGGAGTTCTTCTTATTCAGAGTTTCCACACAAGCTCTGATACCACTTGTTGGATCGTTTACTGAATAGATCTTAACCTTTAGCTTGTAAAGGGTTTGTTCCTTTAGATAATTCTAAAGCAACAATAATGAAACACTGATTGAACACTATTGATTATGCGGAAACTAATCAACAATGCTAAGAAGAACAGTATTAAGTAAACACAAGAGATCTTCTATCAAACTCACACTTTATATTATAACTTGAATCGTACTAGGTTACAAGCTATGATTGCTAATTGATCTCTATTGATCTATATCTATTAACTATGCCTAGGGTTCCTTTTATACACCAAGGAAACCCTAATGGGCTTACAAAACGCGTATAGAGATTATGCATATCCTTTCCTAAGATATCTCATGCATATCTCTAACTCTAACTAACTTCTGCATAAGCAGACTTAACTATAACATAATAGTACTAACTTTAACTATCAGTATTAACATCTTTATACTGACAGTATTAACTATAATACACTACTAGTACTAACAGCACTAACTATACTAGCAGTACTAACAATGTACTGGCAGTACTAACTATACTCTAACAGTACTAAAGACTTAGTCTATTTTCTTCAATCTTTCTCAGCAGTACTAAATCTTCACTAGCAGCACCAATGTTGAACCAGCAGCAGTAAGTTGTAAAGTCTTCTAAAACCCAACAGTTACTAAGGAATTATTTGTTTGTTTTAGTTAGGGTGTCCATGATATTGCAAGTTGTAATGATAATGTTGGTGTAAGGAGAATGGAAGGAAACAATATAACTTTTTCTGCTACAGCATGCGTACAAAATTTCCCTTTTTCTACTTACTAAAAAAATTATATCGATTTCTTTCATCCTCCTTACTTTAGCGTTAGTGGTGCCTTTTTTTAGCTTTAGAATTTAATAACGACAGCTTCGCCTGCAAAAGTATGTCGGTATGGAAAGGCGACGAGGACCCGAGATGGCTTTGGTTTTTTTCTGAAGCGGTACGCCGCATCAGGTATGACGGCATTACAAGTTTTATGGCACGTTCTGCGTAATTAGTAATAGGGAATTCTTTAATTGGCTGGGTAAATTATCTTGACGTACGATCTCATGGAATCTAGAATAAGATAGGGAAGACGTTTCACGTTCATGTAGATTCCCAGAAGTGTACGTTGATTTCTTTAAGTCGCGGAGGTGCGGTTTTTTCACGAGCACTACGTAGTTCTAGATTTTTTGATCGCATGACATACCAAGTAGCAAGTTTTCTTGAATCGGACTTTAGATAAATGCATAGGGATTTGGACAAAACGTTTCTTCGGATTTACATGAACAAAGGAGGCAAACCATAAAGTGTAGGATTCTTCATTTGATAGTTAACCAGGTGATATTCTAAACACGGATATGTTGCTCGAGAAGAGCATCATTTTTGTAATGTTTCACGTACGAATGTCATTTTCATTTGTTTGCCCAAATTTTAGTTATTGTACTTTTGTATTATGAATGAGTGATTGAAATTTTTTAAGCCCCGATAGTACATGTAATGTTTGTTGTTATATTTGTGATGATTATAATTTGATTGAAAATATATATGATTTCTAAGGGACAATTTAAATGCTTCGCTGTAAGTTAAGAAACGAATTTCATAAAAAATATTGTGTACTTAAAAATGTTTCGTCGCAACGCGCGGCCGCTCTATTACTAGTTATATACATACATTTAGTTTAGGTCTAACTATATGTGGGCTCTATTTTTTGACTCATAAACAATTATGCCCATGTTTTAGGAGTATATTGATGGTTTATGTGTGAATTGTGGGCTGAATATAATTTTGTAACTCGAGAAAAATTGTTAACCGTAACGCGTTTGTTAATAAAGTGTGAATCGAAACCATGTGCATTTGTGAATTTCAAGATTGAAATTGTTTTTCTGAATGGAAACCATATGTGTTTGTGAATTTTAAGATTTGGAATTTTTCTAAATATTCATCTTCAAACTATGTCAAAGTTAAAGTCAACAAAAGTCAACAAAAAAGTTAAACAACTATCACGAACAAACCAACGGCTTTTCCCGCGCAAAATTTATTTTAAAAATTCCTTGTATAAATCTCAACTAGTTGTCATTTTCATTTAGCTTTTGATCTGTTAATCATCATCTCTTTTGTATATATATTAATCTATCAATAACAAATCTCTTGTTCGTCTAGTTAGAAAGGTCATAAGTCATGAAGAAGGGCTATAGGCATATATACCAAGGTTATTGGATTTTTGGGTATGTTCGAGTTTTATCAAGTCGATGAAAAAGCGCTAAATGCATATATACCATCTAGCTAAGGATATTTACCAATTACCATCGAGCCTTGTATTATCATTTCAAGTGTAGTGGATTGGTTGTTGTGAAGTAATCATCGTACATGAGAGATATTGTTGATTCATTTCATGTTCCCCAAGCGAACAATCATCATCGTCAAGACAACAGACAGAGAAACTTGCATTGTGTGATTTATCGTATCTTCTACATTTTTTTTCGTTGCGCCTTCAAATATAAAGTCAGAAGATATATCTACATCAAGTTTCGAATCTACAAGAAGGATTATCGACTTGGGGGGAGCTGCTTCAGAAACTTCGTCGTAAAAAAGGTTTATGAAGAAGCTTCAAGATATGGCGTACTAATTGGGAGGGGGGAGTATAACCCAATTAGTATACATTACATTATTCGCCTTTAAGTGAAAAGATCAAAGCTGAGGTACATCAAGAAGGAAAGGGCCTTGAATAAATCCTCAGACTTTGTTGCGCTTCCGAAGACTTCATTATTTTACTGTAAGGAACATTCTGAGCAAATCTAGTGTGTCATCACTTGGGGAGGATTGTTAGCCTCAAAAGTGACGACAATTACATGATTTGTATTAGTTAGATAGTTACTTATAGCTCATGGACTATTGATGTCATTTTCGTATAAGTGTAGTGTATCTATATATCCCCCTCATGATTCTCCATGAGGGTGAGCTTGAGAGCCTGTGTATGCTTTCATTTCTATCTTCATAAAAACACATATTTTCTCTTTCATCTCTTTACTTTCTCTCTCTAGAATTATGTGCGTGTTTTGCTTATTTCACCTAACTCGACTTCCCAAACTAGTAAAATATTGATAGGGATTTAGCCGTACAATAGCAACGAACTTTGTAAATTGTTCCATTTTGGTACGTGAACTTTTTTTTGTTCCACTTATTGTAACGAACTTTCATGTTATGTGTTGATTTGCACTAACAAGTATAGGCAACCGGATAAAACGATTTATTACCGGCTAAAAGTCTACGTGGCTTTTTTTAACACAAAAATATAAAAAAGAGAATTATTGACCATAAAAGTCAAAGTCTCCCTTAACCTTAATCAGATAAAACACACACTATATTTCCCCCAATTTAATCTCTATCAACCCTAACCCTAGTTTTCATATGATTTAACCATTAACCCTAATTGAATAATCACAATGCATTTAACAGTGAATTTCCATCACGATGGTAACTTTGTCCCATCACCTCTCATGTATCTAGAAGGAGAAAAATCCATAATTCGTGATTTGGAATTTAAAGGGATGATAGTTATTAGGCTGTCAAAGTTGCTTCAAGGAACATGTATGTTCCTCGTAAAAGGTATTTTCTTTCTTATCCCAGGTAAAGAACTTAGTAACGGATTAATTGAGATTAAGAATGATTTAGACCTAACAAACTGTATTGCGGTAGGTTATAAGAATGGAAAGGTAGTTGATATGTTTCTTGAACATCATGGGTATGATTTAAGTCATTGGATTCAGACTGACATAGACAACAATGATGATGAGCTTTCTGATGTTGAGATGGAGGACATAACAGGCTATGGGGCTAGTGATTTTGTAGGGGAAGATGATGTAGTTATACCCAATAGGTCCATTAATGATCCCTTTTTGAACAAATTATGCAATGGAAGTTATATAAATGATTTTACTGATAAGTCTGATGGTGGTGAGTAGTATATAGGAACCCAAACAGTAGGTGTAGAGCTTTCTTTAAAATAGACAGAGGCTGTGCAACTTATGAAAATGGTATTTCTGAATCTTATCACAATGCCATTAGAATTGCTAGAGGTAAGCCTTTAATTACAATGTTGGAAGAAATAAGAGTTTACTTGATGCAAACGCTTTATAGCATGCATAACTTAGCAAGTAACCTTATAGACAGCATTACACCATCCATTAGGAAAGAAATAGAGCGTTTGAAAGAGGCACAAAGATTCTAGATAGTGTATCCCTGTGGTAATAATGAATATGAAATTAGGAAGGGAGATACCTCATATGGTGTTAACATAGAGAATAGAACATGTGCATGCAAATGGTAGGATTTGAGTGGTGTGCGATGTGTGCATTCTGTTAATGCCTTTAGTTTCCTCAAAATGGATCTAGTCTTAGGTGTTAGTGCCTGGTACTCAAAAAATATATAGGAAAATGCTTACAGTTATTTCATTAGGCCAGTTAGTGGCTCAGCTATGTGGCTAAATACTCCAGAAGAGCCTCCTTTGCCACTAGTCCTTAGAAAGATGCCAGGTAGGCCTAGGAAGCTAAGAATTAAACATGTCACAGAAAGGGTTAATATAATTACTAGAAGTGGTAGAATGATGACTTGTCATAAATGCTGGGAAAAGGTACATAACAAAAAAGTTGTAAAAATGAGAAACAGCCTCAACCAACTGTTGAAAAGAGGACACCTGGAAGAAAGAAAGCTGATTCTAACTTTGTATTCCCAACTGGTGGTAAAAATGGTGGTGATGCAGGCCCTAGTATAGCAGATCCAACTGATTCAGAAGCTAGTTATGCTGGTGATACAGGTTTTATGAATAAGGTATGAATAAGATAATATATTTGTTATGATGGTTCAGGCACTAATTTATACTTACTTCTTTTTATACTTTTTTTGCAGGATGAAACTGTCACAGAAGACCCCATTGAAGAATCCCAGGTTGATGACATTCCAACCCAACAGAGTAAGACAAGTCAGAAAACTGCAAAGATAATTGAGGATGCCATTGCAACTGGGAAGTTGAAAACTGCTGGCCTTAAAAGAAGGTGCAAGTCTGAAAGAATTGCAAAAAGAGCAAAACCATTCCAGTTTGGCAAAGATGGTGCAGGATCCTGTGCTGATAAGGCATGGGATGTGGATGAGGTTCTTGCTGAAGAATGATGTCTTATTGTTGGAGTCTGTTGTAGGTTTTAAGACCTTTATTTAGTAGTCAAACTTTGGGGATTGTAATGCTCTAAATAATGTCTTGGATTCTGTTGGTATTAGATGTATTTGTACTAAACAATGGCCACTACAAGCCATTGTCTTGGATTGTGTGACTTTATGTCCACAAATTTTCTATGCTTTGCAGTAATGAATCCAAAATTGGTGTGGTCTTTGCATCTGCCATAAGATTCTAATCTTTATTTTATGTTGTGGTCCATATGCAGAAATTATTTACTATCTTTGTGGTCCATTTGCAGAAAATGAATGACAAAATTTAGAGACACAAATCAGCATTTCATTATCATAAAAGGATTACACTAGATCACAAAAGGATTACACTTGATAACAACAACATTAAAGGGTTCAAAGCTTTACTACAACCATATAAACAACAATCATACACATGATAACAACAACTTTCCTATAAAAACCTACACTTTCTTTGCTTTCTTTCAGCTGCATTTTCAAGCCCAAAACTTGCTTCTCCAAAGTTGACTTTTCAAAGTCAAAAGCCCTTTCCATTTCTCTTATTTTGTGTTGGTCTGCATTGATCTTTGTTTGAAGGAAATTGACCTTTTGCAACAACTTGAAAACCTCTTCTTTGTAGTACTCACTTGGTAACTCAGGATCAACCCAATAAAAAGTCTTACACTTTGATCCCTACAAAATTAAAACAAATGAAATGATAATGTAGTAATTAATACCATACAAGATACAATAATAACTTACTAACCCTATAGTAATTAATACATCCCAGAAAACGTCGCATTGGATGATGAATGGTTTTTGCGGTTTGCAGAATAACGGGTTCCTTACATATGCATTCTCTTGGTGGTGAAACACGGCTGTGGCTTCGATTAGATGATGAGGACGACATGTTTGGTGTAGAATCGATTTGGGGATGAAGTTAGTGTTAGGGTTAGGGTTTTGGGGATGGTATGAATCGATTTGGGGAAAACAAGAAACAAAAAAACAAAAAATGAGAAATATAAAGTTAAATGTGTGAGTGGAATACCTACATTGAAGTCCACGTAGGATTCATAAGTTCTGATCCGGTAAAACAAGTTTCAGTGTGCAAATCAACACATAACATGAAAGTTCGTTACATTAAGTGGAACAAAAAAAAGTTCACGTACCAAAATGGAATACTTTACAAAGTTCGTTGCTATTGTACGGCTAAATCCCATATTGATACAAGAGAATAGTGAAAGTTTTCAAAAAGTTTTATGAAAGATCGAGGACAAATTTGAATGTTTATCATTGTATTAGTTTGCATGTTTGACAAAAGGAATTCCGATTTAACGAAAACTGAATACCACCGATATCGTATTCGATAAATTTTGTAAGCTTGTTTTCTTTTATATATTTATTTATAAAAAATGCAAGAATACTAATGCTTTTCTTATCTCTAATTTCCACGGTGATTATGGTATTGAGTCTAACATCATTTCATTTAACTTTAACTTTAGAGACATTAGAACGGTGAAGGTGCATGTAAAAATCTAAGAAAGTAATAGGAACCTGCATTTATCTATCTTATTATACTAGTTTTAATCCCCGTGCACGCACGGAGCTTGTACATTTTTTTTTTAATATATATATAATTTTTTTTTTATAAGTTATGAAAGTTTAAGGGGTTATTTGTTTTTTTTTAAGTTATAATAAAATTTGTAAATTTATAAATTTACACTTAACTTTATATAATTTATTTAAAATTAAACCACTAAAGTTTTATTAATTACCTCTTGTTTTTTCAAGTTTTTATTTTTATAAATTTGACACATATATTTTTATGTGTTTTTTTTTCTCCATCAGATTTTTCCACCAAAATAATGCCAATTTTGAAAGTATTTAAGCTTTTTAATTAAACATATATTCAAAAATAATAAAAAAATTAGAAGCATCATACCTAATAAGGAAAAATTCTTTTTTTTAAATGCAAAAGTCCTTACTTTTCGTTTTCCTTTACTAAGTAAAAGATTATCATTTTTTAACAGCACTTTATTAAAAAACTAGCAAGAAGCTAGAAGAATTACAAAGTTACAAGATGAGGATTTTTTAGCCAATCAACCCAACTAAACGACACATTACATCTGAATCGACTCCAATAAAAAGAATACGACACAACATCATCAAAAATAACCGTCTTAGAAGGAGAAACCACACCAAAGACACACTTATTACGATAAGCCCAAATTAGCCACCACAACCCAAAACACACCCCTTCTAACAACCTTTTATGCTTGATAGGAATCCGAAGATTTACGATCCAAGAAACCCATTCATCGAACGTATGCACTTCCATGAAATCCACCTCCCACCAACGGCAAATCTTGCGAAAATTATCTTTCGCAACAAGGCAATCAAAAAATAAATGACTTGACGATTCCGTGACGCTACCACAAACGGGACAAAGAATAGACGGAATATCTATACCTCTCCGGGATATATTAAGACGGGTAGGCAAACAATCCATTCTCACCTTCCACGCATGAATGTTAACCTTGATTGGCACCGCTTTTATCCATCGAGTTTGAGTAGACACTTCCGGAAACCTGTTATCATCAATAACCTTTCTAGCCGAAGCTACCGAGAACTCACCCGAACCATCAAGCGTCCAATACCACCTATCAGGCGTGACACCAAGAACAACACCTTCCACGTAAGTCGTCAAATCCGTCAACTGATCTTGTTCCACTCCGCTTCTAGGAGCACGACGAAAAGACCAGGTCAAGTTCTCCTGTGACAGTTTAGAAGCCACATCGACAGTCTTCTTCACTTCCAGCGCATAAAGCCTAGGATATCTTTGTTTCAAAACCATGTCTCCATGCCACAAATCCTCCCAAAAATAAGTATCCGCACCATTGCCAAGCTTTTTCTGCATAAAATTATTTAAGTGTATACCTTTTATCTTCAATGTTTCCACCTCCTGGAGAATGCTTCGCCAAATGGACTTGTAACCAACCTTGAATCCGCTACCATTTTTCCCATCTTCGCCATGAATAGCTTTAATAACCCTAGTCCATAACAAGTTCTTTTGAGTTGTAAACCGCCAAACCCATTTACACATAAGAGCTCTATTAAGCGCATATAAACTAGAAACACCAAGGCCACCTTTCTCTTTAGAACACAAAACCTTACTCCATTTCACCCATATCGATTTTTTACTATTTAAATCGACACCACTAAAAAACCGACTTCGAATTGATTCCATGCGTTGAAGGACTTTCATTGGCACCTTGAATATAGACATATGATAAATAGGCATGGATCCTAGAACCGCCTTGAGAAGGGTTAAACGACCACCTATCGATAATGTTTTCATCTTCCATTTTGAAAGACGATCTACCATTTTATCCACAATCTCATCCCAAGATTTAATCCGAGACATATTTCCCCCAACTTTCGAACCTAAATAAGCAAAAGGAGCCTTAAGGACACCACAACCAATTCTATTTGCAGCTTGCACCACCCTATCTTCACTCACCACAACACCCAATAACTTACTCTTGCTTAAATTAATACTAAGACCTGAAGCACGATGAAAACATTTCAACACATATATAATCGTATCAATATTCTTAGTACTCCATTGCCCCATAAACACCGCATCGTCCGCATAGAACATATGAGAAAGATGCATAACCGAATTAAGCACAATGCCATTAAACATGCCCGCATCCACAACTCTTTTAAAAGAAATGTGAAGACTCTCCATAACCAAAATAAAAATAAACGGAGAAAGAGGATCACCTTGTTTAAGGCCCTTAAAAAACTGAAATTCCTCCGTAGGGCTTCCATTCACTAAAACCGATCCCCAAGAAGATCGAAGACATTCTTGAATCCAACCACACCATTTTTCACCAAAACCAAATTTTCTTAAGACATCATCAAGGTAATCCCACCGAACAGAATCATAAGCCTTTTCAAAGTCAATTTTTAGAATAAATGAATGTTTTTTCTTCAACTTACACCACTGCAAAACCTCATTAAGTATAAATGGTCCGTCAAGAATTTGCCTATCCGCAACAAAAGCCGATTGCACCTCATTAACAATATCTCCAAGCACCACCACAAGACGATTAGCCAAAATTTTGGCAATTATTTTATAAAGGCTCCCAATAAGACTAATCGGTCTGAAATCCTTCACCATTTTTGCTTCGGGAGTCTTCGGAATCAACGCTATGAAAGATGAATTACACCCTTTTGGAATGCGACTGTAATGAAAGAAATATTTCACCGCCGCCAACACATCTTTTTCTATTAAACTCCAAAACCTTTTATAAAAACCAAATGTGAATCCATCCGGCCCCGGAGATTTATCAACACCACAATCCCAAACCGCCTTTTTAATCTCTTCATTTGACACTTCGGCTTCCAAATCCAGTTGTTGCATTGAATTCAGATGATGAGGAAACTCCATATTAAGCATCGGCCGAACAGATTTAGGTCTATCAAAACGATTCTTGAAATGATTAAGGAACTCATTTTTAACCATATTAGGATTTTCCACCCAATCTCCTTCCACCAGAACCCCTCGTATAGAAAGTTGGTTTCGTTTCTTATTAAGAATACCATGGTAATATTTTGAGTTCTCGTCGCCTTCAATTGCCCATTTGATTTTTGCTTTTTGAGACGCCTCCATTGCACACAATTTATCCACCTCTTGAATCGATTTTACAACCTCCGCACGTTTATGCAAAGTATCAGACGACGCATCTCCTTTGTCAATGATCATCTCCAAATCAGCGAGCTCCTGTTTCAGCACATGTTTTCGAGTTTTCGGACTTTGTCTCATGCCATTCCAAACACGTATCTTCTTTTTTAGATATTTCAACTTGTTCATCATGTTGATCATAGCATTAGAATTATCTACCGGAGCTTCACGCCACACCTCATTAACAAAGTTCTCAAAACCCTCCATTTCCAGCCAATAATGAAAAAACCGAAACGGAATAGGTCCATAGTCATGAGTAGATTCACGTAATAATATAGGACGGTGGTCTGATAAAAATCTATCTAGGGTGATGGCTGATAAATTAGGACACTCACTCAGTAAGCTTTCGGACATGAGGAATCTATCAAGCTTACTCATCTTTGAAGCAGATCTGTGACACCATGTAAAAGAACATCCACCAAGTGGAACCTCCTCTAAATTCGCCATTGAGATAAAAGAGTTAAAAGCATTCGCCCCATGCACGTTGAAAATAGTTCCAAATCTCTCATTTTTATTACGGACCTCATTAAAATCACCCATGATAATCACTGAACCTTTCCAATTATCAATGACGTGACATAAATAATCCCATAGACTTTTCTTTTCTGACAACTCTTGCGGGGCATACACCGAAATAATAAGAAGTAATTTGCCATTAGACACCCAATTTCCTTGAATCATAACAAAATAATCTGAAGCCGTTGAATTTAGTTTCTTAAACGCATTAGGATCCCAAACACATAAAATCCCACCTGATTTACCAACCGAGGCACTATGCACATAATCAAACGCAAAGTTACCCCAGCATCTTTTGATTTCAAACAAATCAATAGACTCCATTTTAGTTTCTTGCAACGTAAGAAAATTCACCTTGTTAGAGACACACAACTCCTTTACCCAATCTTTTTTAGCCTTTGGGTTAAGACCTTGGATATTTAAAGACAACATATTCATCGGAAAACACCATCCACTCCTTGCGATTCAATGATCTCTTCAATATTCTTCATACACCCGTCCATATTATACCCCATAGTTTGTCCCACCTTAACCAATTCATCCATCAACATTAATATAGAACCACCTTTCCGAGAACCTTCAGACTCTCTACAATGATCCGAGTCCATAGATTCCCCACCTGCTTTTTTGTACGTGTTAAACCCCGAGCTAAAATTCACTTCATCAGAAATATTGTTTACATTCCCGAATTCACCATCACAATTATCCTTCTGATTATCCATCTCAACATTTTCAACATCATTCTCTCTTGGTGTAAAACCAGGAGGGTACTCCAAACTCTCTTTTGTGCTTGCCTCCTTATTATTCTTCATCTTATTTTTATTAAGGAGAGAATAAATATTAAACGGGTCTTCTGATTGTTTTTCATTTTGCTCACTAGAAACAACACCATCATTGGATTTTGGATTCTCCTCCACAACATCTGTATCAGATACCCTACTAACATCATTTTTCCCTTGTACCTCCTCATCACTCTCACCGAAATCCTTCTTAAAAACTTTTTCACATTCTTCATCTTCTGAGTCACTTTCCTCATCATTTTGATCATCCAAATCTGGATTCCAACCCGGAATCTCTATGGCTCGGACCCAATGCGTCTTACCTTTATAAGTATTTTTAAATGATTTAAATATGTGAGACATACTCTTAGTGAGAACACAAAGTCTTTTGCAATGGTAATTTCCTTTCTCCAAGTTCTCCACCTTTAACAAGGTTCCCCACTTTGATGCAATTCGAATAAAAGTATTTTTATTCCAAACTTTTAAAGGAATACCCTCAATTTCCACCATAGTAACTCGTTCATCAGTAGTGAATTCACTAGACGCTTGGATTAGCTAAGAGAACCACGAACATACTCCTGTAGATAACAAAAACTTCTCCTTTGCCTCCACCGAGTCAAAAGCAATCATAACCCACAAACCACCCATGTATCTTAAATCAATATCGGTGAAGCCTTCATTCCCCAATGCCACTTTTAGATTTTTAACACTCCAACCTCCTTTACCTTCCCATTTAAACAACCTGAATAATCCTGTGTGTTTACACAAGAATCATCTAAAACCAACACTGGCTTGCTATCATTCTCCCCATTCCCTTGACTCTGATTTTTTACCACATTCGCATAGGAACTTACATCATCCCTATCCCTATTGTCCTTAGTATTCCCAATTGATGAGTCTCTGATCTTTTTTTCATAACAGGTTGATGACTGCTAGTAGAACCCTTAGGCCTATGGAATCTAGCAGCATTAGCATGAATTCTATGTCTATCAATCCACACCGTACATAAATTACCAACCAAATGCTCCACATCAAAAACTTTAATAAAAAGCACAAATCCGAATCTCTTACCAGCCTTTGATCTTTTGTTAGGAATAAACGCATCAACAACATGCCTATATTGTTTACACGCATTCCATAGATCCTTAGCACTCGCTTGCTCAGGAAAATTAGTCACGAACACGGACGTGGAGATCTTCAGCACATCATCCTCCTTAGTTCTCTTAGAACCCATTTGAATCAAAACAAAGAAGATATCACCAATTTGAACAATCACATCAAAAAAACATAAAAACGAGGGTTAGGTTTTTTGGATTTGAAAGGAATTAGGATTAGGTTTTTTATTGGAAATTTAATTAGAAAAGGACAAAAAAAGGGAAACGACAAATAAGCAAACCCTAAATCGAAAACAGCAACCCTATAGATCCTGATCATCAAATTATGAAAATAACTCGATAAGGAAATCAATCACAAAGGAATGATCTCACTATTTCAGGCTTGTCTATGATCGATTAACAAGATGGTAGAAGTTATTGAGATCGGTTAGGGAAGATCGCCCACAGTGTCGCCATAAGAATTCAAAATTGATAATTTCATTATTAAAATAAGGGTGTAGATCACACTAATCCACGATCCAAATAAAATAATGATATCACAGGTTAATCAATGTAAACAAGCGACAAACAATATTAAAATAAGGATGCAAATCAGATTATAGAACAAGAAACGAATTGTTAAGGACGGTTTGTTTGGACTCGCAAAAGGGTTTTCGCCATTAGGGTTTTTTGAAATTTGAGAAATGATGTTAACCGAACATTGTCTTTTGTAATAAGAGTATGTGATAACATTTTTTTTTTAACGGCGAATTTTATTGAGAGAAAAAAAACTAGCAATGAGCTAAATTTGTAACTTACATGGAAGAAGTACGTAATAAAAGCATAGTAGGAATTTCACATTTCTCATTTTGAAAGTATCTCTTTATATACCATATATATCAGTTGTATACAATAGTTTCTCTAAATGCCGTTAGATTGATGGTTAATATAAATTATATAGAAGAAAATAACGAAAGGTTCACATGTGGAATGCTTCCATAATATGACCCTCCAGGTAAGTGCAAAAATCATCCTTGTGGTTTATCAAAAAACCGTCTCACGTCCCTCGTCAATACTTCGCCCAAAAATCATCCCTCCGTTAGTAAATTGAGGCACCATACGTCTCTGAGGACGAACGATGCAAAAAAATATTCCGTTAAGTACTAATGAAGGTCTAAAAGGAGGGTATTGTTATCTTTTTGCTGCCACAGGGATATATTGTGAATCGTTGCTTTAAAAAAAAAAATTTAATTTTTTTTTAGTTTTTCTTTGTTTTTTAATTTTTTTACATTATTATTCGTCAAAAATTTTAAAATATTTTTACAAAATTTAAAAAAAAAATTCGCCCTTTTTAAAATCTTAATTTTTTTCGTACTTTTTAAATTTAAAAAAAATATTTTTTTATGTTATTATTCGTGAAAAAATTTAAATTTTTTTACAAAACTTTTATAAAAAAATTCGTACTTTTTAAACTCTTAATTTTAAAAAAAAAGTTATCTTTTTTTGTTAAAAAAAACTACTAGTACTTTGTTTTTAAAAGTTAAGAAAAAATAAAAAAAAATTAAAACATTTTTACTTTTTTACTTTTTTCTTCGATTTTTTTTTAAAATATAAAAAAATTTAAATTAATTTTTAACTTTTTTTAAACGGTTTTATACATTTTTACGTTTTCTTACGAAAAAAAATTAATTTTTTTTCAAAAGTTAAAAAAATAATAATTTTTAAATTTTTTTAAAAAGGTAAAAGGTACGAATAATAAATTTTTGAGGGAATAATAATGTAAAAAATATTTTTTTTTTAATTTAAAAAGTACGAAAAAAAATTAATATTTTTAAAAAAAAATTAAGATTTTAAAAAGTGCGAAAAAAAAATTTGTAATTTTTTAAAAAAAAATATTTTTTTTTACGAATAATAATTAATTTTTTTTAAACTAAAAAACAAAAGAAATAATTTTTTTTAAAGCAAAAGGTTCACCATAAATCTCTGTGGCAGCAAAAATACAACAATACCCTCTTTTTAGACTTTCGTTAGTACTTAACGAAAAAAATTGTATCGTTCGTCCTCAGAGACGTATGGTGCCTCAATTTACTAACGGATTGATGATTTTTGGGCGAAGTATTGACGAGGAATGTGAGACGGTTTTTTGGCAAACCACAGATGATTTTTGCACTTCCCTCAAAAAAGTGTATTGATATTATATCGTACCTAAAAGATATAAATAACTATTGTTAAAAAGTGTTGTAAAGGTATTACATATCATATCATAAAATGACATGTTTTTCTTAAACTCTTCATATTAGCAGAGTTTACTTAGTAAGATGAATGGCAACAGTCATGTGTTAATGATACATTTAGCTTTGATGTTAGGGTAAAAGTCGAAAAATACCAACGAAGTTTCTAAAATGTCCCGACATTACCAACGAACTAAATTTCGTCCTACCTACACCAACGAACTTTCAAATATTGTTCTTATATCACCAATTAAGTAAACTTTTACCGACACGTGTCAGTTACCTTCCTAGCTGGCACAGGTTTTTTTTATATTAATTAAATATTTATCCCACTCCCACCAAAAAAGTCAAAGTCACTTTAAGGTTTATCCAACCACCACTTTCACCCTCACAACCCACACTGCCACTGTAACACCACCCCTCACCACCCCCCACAACCATCGCCAACTCAAACCCACCTACACGCAACACCACAACACCGCCAACAGATTCATTATCACTTCATCATCATCAAATCCCAATGAAACCAAAAAACCCTAACCCATACCAATCCAGCCCGTTTCACACATAAAGTGATTAAAACCCAAGGTGATGGCTAACGGTTCTGCCGAATGTGGCCGGGAAAGGGTTGACAGAATGGCTACCAACAAACAACGAGTTAGAAACCTACACGGGGATTTCACTTATGAATAATAATATCACTAAGCTTCCTGACTATGAGCTTCTTTTACCGCACCTTGAAGTTTTCCTTATATCATATAATTATGAATTGCCAATGTTTTCGGATGAACTTGTTCAAAGCATGAAAAAAGTTAAAGT
>BQNB010008918.1:0-57547 GCA_026074375.1 Tanacetum coccineum
CTCACCGGTTATTACAGAAGATTCATTAAAGGTTTCTTCAAGATCGCAAAGTCCATGACTAAACTAACTCAGAAGAATGTAAAGTTCGACTAGGGAGAAAAGGAGGAAACTGCATTTCAGTTGATCAAGCAGAAGCTATGTAGCGCACCTATTCTGGCATTGCCTAAAGGATCAAAAAACTTTATTGTTTATTGCGACGCTTCGCATAAAGGATTGGGTGCTGTGCTTATGCAAAACGAGAAGGTTATAGCCTATGCCTCTCGACAACTAAAAATTCAAGAGAAAAACTACACCACTTATGACCTAGAGCTCGGAGCTGTAGTGTTCGCTCTTAAGATGTGGAGACATTACTTATACAGAACAAGGTGCACCGTATTTACCGACCACAAGAGTTTTCAACATATCCTTGATCAAAAAGAGTTGAACATGAGGCAACGGCGTTGGTTGGAGTTGCTTAGTGATTATGATTGTGACATCCGCTGCCACCCAGGGAAGCCGAATGTAGTTGCTGATGCATTAAGCAGAAAAGAAAGGGTTAAACCTTTAAGGGTCCGAGCCTTAGTCATGAGTATTGGCTTAAATCTTCCCAAACAAATCCTTGAAGCTCAAACCGAAGCGTTAAAACCTAAAAACCTCACTGCTGAAGATGTTGGAGGTATGCTTCAACAAGACCTTACAAAGGAAAGATTGAAATCCCGTGCGGACAGAACCTTATGTTTAAACAACAGGAGTTGGTTACCGTGTTATGGCAACTTAAGGACTCTAGTCATGCACGAGTCTCATAAGTCAAAATATTCTATTCATCCGGGTTCTGACAAGATGTACCAAGACTTGAAGCAGTTGTATTGGTGGCCTAACATGAAGGCGAATATTGCCACTTATGTTAGCAAGTGTCTGACTTGTTCTAAAGTCAAGGTAGAGCATCAAAAACCTTCTGGTTTGCTAGTCCAACCAGAGATTCCAGAATGGAAATGGGAGAAAATCACCAAGGATTTTATCACTAAACTCCCTAAGACGGAAAACGGTTATGATATCATTTGGGTGATCGTTGATCATCTTACAAAGTCTGCTCACTTCCTACCAATGAGGGAAACTGGTCCTATGGAGAAGTTGATGAAGCTTTACATGAAGGAAGTAGTCACCCGACATGGTGTACCTGTATCTATTATCTCCGATCGTGATGGTAGATTTACTTCACTATTCTGGCAAGCACTTCATAAGGCATTGGGAACTCGATTGGACATGAGTACGGCCTATCATCCCGAAACTGACGGTCAAAGTGAAAGGACTATCCAAACGTTGGAAGACATGTTACGCGCTTGCGTGTTAGACTTTGGAAAGAGTTGGGATAGACATTTGCCGTTAGTGGAATTCTCTTACAACAACAGTTACCATACCAGCATAAAGGCTGCACCATTTGAGGCACTGTATGGACGAAAGTGTCGATCACCCGTATGTTGGGCAGAAGTTGGAGATGCTCAACTTACTGGTCCTGCTATAATTCATGAAACCACCGAGAAGATCGTCCAAATCAAAAGTAGGATCCAAGCCGCTCGTGACCGACAGAAGAGCTATGCGAACATTAGACGTAAGCCAATGGTATTTCAAGTTGGTGACAAGGTCATGTTAAAAGTTTCACCTTGGAAAGGAGTTGTGCGTTTTGGCAAACGAGGGAAGTTAAACCCTAGGTACGTCGGTCCTTTCAAGGTAATCGAGAGAGTCGGGACGGTTGCCTATAAACTGGAGCTACCACAACAATTAAGCCGAGTTCATAACACATTCCACGTGTCAAATCTGAAGAAGTGTTTGTCCGATGAATCATTGGTGATTCCGTTGGAAGAGCTACGCGTTGATGACAAGCTCCACTTTGTGGAAGAGCCAGTGGAAGTCATGGATCGCGAAATCAAGCAATTGAAAAGGAGTCGCATTCCCATCATAAAGGTTAGATGGAACTCTAAACGAGGTCCCGAGTTTACCTGGGAATGTGAGGATCAATTCAAGCAAAAGTATCCACACCTCTTCACTAAGACAGAACCATCGTCAGGTGCCGCGTCTTAATCCTTTAGGACAAGGCTCATCTAACCGGGGGAGACTATAACACCCCGCATTTTCAGGTCATACTCCGCCCCCGACTAACTCATAATATAAATTTTCTATCGAGTTATGGGTCATTTGCGTGTGAGTCTTTAATATTTCAATACTTACATAAATTCATACGCTTCATGAATATAGCCAAGGCGTTCATAGACGTAGTTAATATTACGTCAAAGTATCAAACCATGTATATTTTCCCTTCACTTGTTAAGACATTACATAAACCTTTCATATCCGTTATGTGATTTATTTTCGCGTCAAGAAATAATACACTCTCGCTTATTTAGTCCAAAGGGAAAGTAATTGAACCAAACTCCACCAACATGTTAAATTGTATAAAGCAAGGATAGACAAAGTGTTAAAAATAAAATTTATTCCATTTACCCTCCTACAAAAATAGCATAAGTCGACTGGTCCTTACTCCTTCCCTAGGTCCATACACGTTTTCCTTGTTTTAAACTTGGAAGATATACACAAGATATCTAAATTCCTTTATCCAGCATGTAAAAGCCCTAACTATTCTCCTTGCCAAGCATACTCATCTTGTGACTCCCTGGTGCTAGGATAACATTGGTTTTGCTTCCAAGGTTTCAACAGTAACCACCTTTTTATAACTATGCATTGACTGAATTGAAACCCAAGAAATTCCTTGCCATGAATGGGTTAACACAAGAATGTGACCCAAGAACAAATCACTATACAAGCCTTATATGCGTGTATATGAAGAACATGCATGCTCCCTGGAAACCACAATTCCAACAACATCATACTTCATATCCTTATCTTGGTTTCATTCGCCTGGCTTTGAACTATATCGCATGCAAACACAAATCCTTACACCCTCATTTAACTTGATAACCCTAAGAAAACCCTAAACCCTATTCGCCCCTTTGGGTTTTTTGATTGATCGAAGTTCAACAAACTAGAGGAGCTTTCGAGTGGTTTCAAGTACGAGTGGAAGTCAAAGCTTGGTGGGACACTTGGGTTAGCAGTTTGGGTATCGAGTTGAGTGTGGTGCCATTTAGTATTAGGGTTTTCCGTTTGGGTTCATGATACAGTTTAGATACACTATAAAATATACTATAAAATAATATTCCACAAGAGCTATTAAGAAAATTCCCTAAGGAAAATTCACTCTTTAAAATATATATATATAATATATAATATACGTATCTTTACCGAAATAGGGATTTTCCCGGGTCCCGTTTTCCCAATGATTTGAGAATTGAAACCACGCTTGGATAAAATTTGATATTGAATATTAATGGTGTCGATATTGATTGGGTTTTCTATAACTACTAATTAAAAACAAGCAATTTAAACCAACTAAAGCACTTAACAACTACGGAAAACAAATAAAACGCGACAATTAAGCAAGTAAACTAAATTTAACCCCTAAAAATGTAAACTAAATTTCTAAACCTAAGATAGGACAAAAGAAAATTTTAGGAAAAAGAAAAACATTTTTTGATTATTTTTGAATTTATTATGAATTAAAAACTAATTTAATCTAATTAAATCTTAAAAAATAGCAAATTAAGTACTAAAAATTTGGAAAAATGATTTTTTATCATTAGAAAAGCTAAAAATAGTTAAAAAGCAAAGAAAACTATTTTTAACTATTTTTATTATTAAAATCCTATTTTTAAAATTTAAAATAAAAGCTCAAAAATGAAATTTAAGATCTAAAAAGTGTAAAAATGATTTTACTGGATGTAAACCTAAAGCTATTTTTTATAAAACTAAAAACTATTTTTTTGTATTTTTCTGAAACTTTTTTCTATTTTTTATGTATTTTTTAAGATTTTAACTTTCGAAAATTGATAAAAAATAAAATTTAAGTTGGAAAAATCTAAAAAATTCAGGGAAAATCTTAAACACTAGCAGAAACACAAGAAAAATAAGAAAAATCAATTTGCTAAACGAATAAGCCCTCAAATGAGCTTATAATGCTACGGCTTATTTATAAAAAGGAAAATGAAAACGTGTACTAGTATTAAATTGTGAGAGATATGAATGGATGAGCTATTGAAGCAAACTGGTTAAGGCATATGTGTTGTGTGTGGGAGGTCGTGGGTTCGAGTGTGGGCAACCCCTTTTTGCTATTTTTTATTTTTTTTTACTTTTAAGAAAAACTAAATACTAGGAATTAAAAAGGACACTAAAATAAGCTTTTTTAATAAAAGGGTCTTAAGCTGAAACTAAGTAATAAGATCTAAAACAGCTTATCAAAGCTGCTGTCACAGTAAGTAGGGGTTTGGGCTTATTTTCACTTAAACAACTATAATAAGCTCAAATTAAGCTCAATTTAAAAAAAGAAAAAGTGTTCTAGAAAGCTTATGACATGCTTAATCTATGATTGAAAAGAAATGAGAGCTTGAACTACTTTTAAACTACTGAAAATGATGAGGAAACAAGCAAACTCAGAAATCTAGAAAATAAGCACAAAATCTCATTAAGCTAAAAAGCACAAAGTAGCAAAATAGACTATAAGCTATAGAGGACTTAAAGAACTACTTATAAACTAACTATTTAAGCAATAAAAACAAGTAACTTAAGCTAAATTTAACAATTTTAAGAAACTACTAATTTACCTACTATTTTTGGCTTTTTGAATTTTATGATTTTGACAGCAAAATTAAGCTAGGTAAATAAGCTAGAAAATGTAAATTAAGACTTAATCTATATTAAGCTATAACTAAACTAAATCCTACTTGAATTTAAGAGCCTACAAACTATGAGTACCTAGCTAAAATCTAAGCTAAAAGTGATAGCAGTACTAACTTCTTGTTAGTACTGGTGCACTTTGCACAAGTGCAACTCAAGTAGTGCAGGTTACCTAAGGGTAAACCTGCACTTAGACACACTCAAATAGAGTGTATAAACAAAATGCAAGCAAGATCTAAGCCTTTGAGGGCTTAGATCAAATTTTCACAAGCTAAAGGTTTAAGACAAAATGCCCTGGTGCTGGCACTCTTATATTAAGCTCAAACTTTCTAAATTTCCAAATCTATTTTATAAAAACTCATTTCCTAATGTTTTTAAACTAAAAATTTTCCAAAGCTGTCTCAAAAAGGTTTGCACAAAATTTTTAACTTTTGATAGTCAAAGTAGCTTAATCCAAACACTCCTTTACCACTTTGACAGAATTGATCTTAAACTTAAATTGCAAAACTAACTAATAAGCACTAACTACCAGATTATTTTTAGCTTATAACAACCCTAACTAACATTCATTAACAACTGATTAAGCATTAATCTAAGATTTAAACTTATTTTCTACTGTTTTTGGTTTTTTAAAGTTTTAAAGACACTTATATTAAAGACTATGATCTAAACTAAGAAAATTAAAAACAGATAAACAACTATAGTTATTAAGCTAGTTAAAACACAAATAAGCACTAATAAGCAACTTTAATAAGCAAATAAGCAGATCTAAGTTTAGAAGGCAATTAATCTAATAATTAAAGCAAGAAATTAAAGAGAAACTTACAAGGCTCCTCTAGCTAAACAAGAGGACCATTTAAGGCAACTACAAGCTCCCACTTATTACTAAGCTAGGGTAATAGTCCTTGGTGGACCCTTCCATTTTAGATTCCCCTTCCATAAGCTCATAACCCATTAAGTTTAAGGGAATTAGGTATTTTAAAGCTGTTTTAAGAGTTTAGGTAAGATTAAGCTAAGTTGAGCTTAATTTTAGCTTATAGACTAAAAGGGCTTGTAGGTTCCGATTTAACACTTCACTTCATAACCCGAACCACGAATCAAGAAAAGAGATAGAGAGAGAAACTCGAAATGTAGAGAGAGAGAAGAGAGAGAGTTGAGAGAGAAAAGAAAAATGATATATTGAAAAATAAAAAACTAGATATTTTCTTAAAATAAAATATCTATATATATTTAGATATTTTAAGCGAAAAAATCCTACAAATATATATATACCCCTACATATTTAATGTGACACAGGGTCGCGTGGATATATAACTAGGACCCGGGCTCGGGTTTTGTTTGGGAATTAAACCCGAAACATATACAATATTAGATTAACTATCGAGCCCGATTCCTGATATTATCCTGTTACAACATTAACTAATTAAAGACCGAAGCTCCATCGTAGAGTGACCCGAAGCATATCCTTGTTCGAGCTCAATAAATATGAGGCCTAACAATCTCCCCCGAAGTGAGTCTTAAACACGGGAAACGAGCTTCCTTTATTGACTCAATAAAATTGAGCTAACGAATCTCCCCGAAGTTAGTTCATTGATGACACTCCTTCATGAGAATCAATGAGATTGCTTTTGTCGTTAAGCTCGAGTGTTTCTTGGTCTTTGTCTTCGTTATATGTTTCGTAGGACTTGTTCCTTCGATGCTTTGCGATCTTGACTTTGAGCCTTTGTTCATTGTCTTTATCGTCTTTTGCCATCTTACGATCTTGAGTCTGTGACCAACGATGCTCATACTTTTTGCAATATCTTGAAGCTTAAAACAGAGTTTATCGAAGTCTTTGTCTTAAATTTTGAGCTTTCTAGATAGTTTGTCTTTGAAGATTGAGCCTGTTGAATGGGATTGATGTTGCCGTTACCACGTTTTGACCTCAATGTTTACGATAGTGATAAACGAGAAAATTGATATTGAAAATCAATCTGACGTGTCACACGTTAAAGATTTTTTGATATACACATCGAGAGTGTCAGTTTTTAATCAAAATCATCAACCGTTCATTCATTTCCTGGACCCAAAATCTAGATCCAGTTTGTCCAAGTTTGATTCATATAAATCTCGCAAGTCACACTACCGCAAGTGCTTTTTGATGATGACACTGTAAGGAATTCCATTCGTCATAGTGAATCCTAAAGGAGTATCATCTAATGCTCTGGCAAATATCACAATGATATTACGTAGGACTCTTGATAACAGCTTGTGAACCTGATGATGTTCAACAAGTGTTTGAAATGGAATGTGTCCTAACGAGATTTTGATTGATCTCTTGGCTCTAGACTCGATTAGTGCATTTTGGTTTTAGTACTCGGAGGCTGGAGCAGTTTGCCACCTATTCAATATCAACGATCTCGAGAATAAGATGTCAATAGATAACGTGTGTATCTCCGTGACAAATGAGACAAGTTTCTGTCGAGAGAAACTCGAATGGCTGGGAAGGGTTGTGCATTGCATCACTGGGTCCATGATGTCGTTTTCAATACCAGCAATCATCTTGTGATTCTGATAGCATATGTATTGACCCGGTTTCTGCCTTAAGTTGTGTGGAGGGCTTCTTTGTTTAGACCCTTTATCCATACATTTCTTTTTAATTCTTCAACGCCTTCAATGCTTACCAGGACGTCATTACTAACACCTTGTTGTGATTGTTCCAGTGTTAGCTCAATCTTAGTCGGCATTATTCCCATATACATTCATCTCCAATCATACCTAAGGACTGCTATTTCTAACTTTGGATTATCCTTGGGTAGATCCTCCGGTTCTGGTTGGATCATAGGATTGATTCCTAACCTAACCACCTTATGACTTCAGATTCGTCGTGAAATTAAGATGTTGTTGGATATAAGATCGAACCATAAAACCTTTTCTTTCTGTTCAGCACATTGAGTCGATTAGATCATATTTTAAATACATTTTCTCCCCTTATTTTAAATAATAAACACTTAGTTTTTGAAATACCTTGTGATTAAAATATGTCTTGAAAATTCCGTGGGAGAAAATATTATCAGCATGAATGGTTTGGAACATTTTTATAATGTTTTGAATACATAAGAATGGTCGTTGTTGATGTATCCAAGAACATTTAAAACGTTGTTTTTCGAAAAACTCCCCCTTGAAAGATGGAGTGTTGAACACACAATTTTGAAAGATTATGAATCGTCAGTGAGAAATTCTTGAAAAATGTCGGTTTTCCTAAAACTGATGGTTTTGGAATTCGTTGAGCATTTGGTTGTCGAACAACATATGGTTTATCAAACTGAGTTTCCACAGACTTTCCTTTGCATTTCTCAATGAGTTTCTTTAACTCACTGATTGCTATGTTCTTGTCAATGAGCTTTCAAATCTTGTATTTCATGATATTGTTCACGTTCTTTTCGAAATACATTAGATCCGTTTTCTTTGCAAACTGAGTTGTTTTTCATCTGTTCTTTACAATGTTGTAAAGAAAGTTCAAGAGAAATCGAGTGTTTTTCAAGTTTAGCAAAACTCTTTAAAAGCTTATTATGAACTTCGTTATTAACAGATTCAGTTTGTTTTGACAGCTTTTGTGCAAGACATTCACATTCTTTGACTTTATGAAGATACATGCATTGCAATTCAGTATGAGCATTTAATTCAGACAAAGAATGCAAATATGAACATATAACATCTTTAGACACACACTCTTCAAGAAGTAGATCATACATATTTGAAAAATCAGCCTTCTCAGATTCAAGTTCGTCAATCTCTTTTTCAAGGGATTTAACGTACTCAAAATCTTCATGCATTTCCGTTTTAAGTTCATGTTCAAAACGAAAGCTATCATTTTGTGTCTTGATTGAAAGAGGCATGAGTAAGGTTTTTATCAAAAGTTCCATATCATGAGCAGTTGGCACCCGAAAATAATCACTAGTATGTTTAAACCAAGTTTGATCAACAATTTCCCTAAATTGATTGATGTTAAATGTCATTTCGTTAAAAACTTGTCTACTTTTACTAATGGATTTTGAAACGGGTAGAAAGGCAATATTTTTAGCAATGTTTGGTCTTGTTTTAACAAACGGTTTTCTCCACATTGTCTTCGTAACTTCTTTTGTGCGTTCCAACTGATAAAGATACTCCAGTGAGGGTGCTTTGAAAATTTCATAAAGACTATTCTGATTAGTGTAATTATATGGTTTCACTTTGTCTTTATTCAATTTTGATCTACTCTCATTTTCAAGAGTCATGGTCTCTTCCCTATTAGGGGCAAATCTGTTTGCAGGATCAGAAGTATCAAATGGGATCTCATACAAATAGGGCTTTTCAGATTGAGCTTTCTTGAGGTACCTTGGATTGGCAAAGGTTAGTCTACCATTATATGTCGCGCATTTGGGTGCTAACATATGAATGGTCTGAATTGACTGATTACGAGTATAAACAATTTCGTTCAAAAACTTTAACTGTTTGTCCATTTCAATCATCTTGTCAATATCTTTTTCTTCTTTAACCTTTAAATCCGAAATGACCTTTGTATTCTCTTTGAGATAACCTTCCAGTTGTGACTTAGTTAAAAGACTCTTTTTGACTAAATCATCGTGTTTCTGATTAAGAACTGAAATTTCATAGGCTTTTGTCTTTAAACCTTCTTTAATTTCAATGTCTTTTAAAGCTAATAGTCCTAGAGTTTCATTTAACTTTGTTTGAAGAATCTCATAATCAATCGTCCGGTCATTAAAGGCTTTGTACTTCTCAAACTCATTCTGTTTGTTCTGAAGTGCAATCAGACAACTATCCCGACAACTAGTAGCCTCCCCCAGAGCCCTACCAGTCTCATCAAGGTTAGTATTGCACTCTTCTAATTCTTGAGACAATGATGCATTTGCTTTCTTTAATTGCTTTAAAATCATTTTGTTTTCCTCAGTATGAAGAGTTAAATTTGTAATTAAATTAGCAAGCACAGCACGCTCATCAGCACATTTTGCAGCATTTTGGTCAATCTGATTGTCATTAATACATATATTTGATGAATCAGGAGTGACATTGCTATCATCCTTCTCCAAAACATATGTGTCGTTAATGGATTAAGGTTGCTTAGAATGTTGTCTTACATGTGCAAACATATTTTTTTCTTCATGGTTTTGTACCTATTCCAATGGCTGATCAGTAGAACTAGATTCTTCAGGTAAGACCTCCTGAATCTTTGCCATGAAACTGTAATGTGCTTCCAATTCATGTTCGTCAATCTCTTCATCCGTGTCTTCTAGCCAATCAGCTTGCTCAGCTTGCAGTGGAACACCTTATTCAGCCTGTTTGCACATCATCATCTTCTCCTTGTGATACGCGTAGTCTTTAACCCGCTTTGGCTTCCTGCACTCCTTTGCATAGTGGCCAAATCCCTTACAGTTAAAGCATTGTATCCCCGTCTGTTGCATTACCGGACTACCTACAGTTTCCCTAGCCCCAGCAACTGTCATTGTCCTTTGATTCCCAAACTGCCATGACTGATTGTTGTTGGTATACCTTGGTGTGGTATCTTTAGTCTTGTTCCTGGAGTATGAAGATGTTCGAAGGTTGTTGTTGGTAGGTTTGTAGAGCTTCTTGAAATACTTGGCAAGGAGTACCAAATTCTTTTGCATATCCTTATCCCTCTAAGCTTGTTCAGGATCACTGTCTTCTTCAGAGACAGACTCAGATTGAGGTGTGATTGGTTTGGCTATCTCTTTGCCTTTGTGTCTGGTAAATGCACTAGGTCTTATGGAAGATGATGTTTCAGTTGATCTCTGATGTTTTGGTGCTTGATAGTAATTATCTGAGTATGGTTGAGCAGTCGCAAGGAGTGCCAATGGATTTGCACTTTTGGCTATTTTCTCAGCACGAATATCATTGACTTTATTTTGATACTGCTTCAGAATGTCAAAGAGTGTGTGATATGAGATAGTGTCTATTTCTTTTGATTGCTTGAAAACCGTCACATATCTTGACCATTCTGGTTGAAGTTGTTAAAGAAATTGAACATTCACTTGCATTGTTATAACTTGCAAGTTGTTCCTTATCAACTCATTCATCAGTTTATAAAACCTTGAGTAATACGACTCCATTGATTCTTCATCACGAGATGTAAACTTCCTAAATTCCCAAAACAGATTGGTCTTTATGTCTTGTACATTTAATGATTCTCCTTGTTGTAGCCTTTCAATAGCTATCCACATTTCATTTGCCATATTGCACGCATCAACAGTGGAATAGATTTCATCTCCAATACCGGTTAAAAGCAAGAAAATTGCTTCCTTTTTAGACTAAAAGTGTTCTTTGTTCTCTGGAGTCATGTTCAATATTGTTTCTATAGATGTATGCTGTGGAACTGCAGGACGACCTTCCGCTGCCACAACAGCTTGAACTAGTACAGTGGTTGGCATGTAGGGACCACTTAGTATGCTCTTTTTCAGTCCCCCACCATTTGGTTTTGTGTCAATATACCGTAGAAATTGTGATCTCCATTGTAAATATCTTCCTGGTCCAAGCATTTGAGGACAATCTTTTGAACCAGCTGCCATGATATTATTGTGCATTTGACTATCTGTCGAGGATGTGTTGACTGGAGTAGACATGATGAATGAATGGTTATGAATTATGAAGTGTGAAAGATTTTGTTGGATCTTAAGTGGATGTGATGTGATTGAAGTTGTGGTTGTGTATGCAATTCACGTTCACGGGATTTTACACGTCTATGATTAAAACCGATAAATGAATTAACGGGATTTTACAAAATCAATAGAAAACCGTGAATGATTTGATTCGGAATCAGCGGCCAATGATTTAATTGTATAAAAACAGATAATTGTCTGGCTAGGGTTACAGCAGATTGTTTAAATAGGCTCACCAAACTGAAACGGGCCTAAAAATACAGATGGGCCGTGAGCTAGAACAAAAACAAGTCTAACACAAATTCCAAAAAAATGAAAAATGTCAATAACTCATAGTAAACGAGGGTTTTGGGCCTCGAAAAATCCGTAACCAGCCCTAGAATTTTTTTTCTCGTTCGGTCCAATAAAAATTTTGCTCGTTCGGTCCACTCGTTCGGTTCCGCTCGTTCGGTTCCGCTCGTTCGGTCCGCTCGTTCGATCCGCTCGTTCGATCCGCTCGTTCGATCCGCTCGTTCGATCCGCTCGTTCGATCCGCTCGTTCGATCCGCTCGTTCGATCCGCTCGTTCGATCCGCTCGTTCGGTTCTTCTCGTTCGAAGACGCTTGTTCGAGTCCGCTCGTTCGGTTCCAACGTTTTTCACTGGTTCGGTGCTAACGTCTTTCGACTCGTTGAGCTCTAACTTGGCGTTTTCAACAATAAAATGAGCCACGAACAAGGTATGGTTGCCGAGTGATAAAGCAACCCAACTGCCGAATCCAATATGCTTACAACAACAAAAAAAACCACGAAATCCACCCGAGGCGATTGATACCAATTGTAGGAACCCGTTTAACACTTCACTTCATATAATCACAACACAAATCGGAACTAGAAACTAGAAAAGAGATGTTAGTTTAGAGAGAGAGAGATGAGAGAGAGTTGAGAGAAAATAAGAAAAAAAGATATTATGAAAAATGAAAAACTAGATATTTTCTAAAAAGAAAATATCTATATATATTTAGATATTTAGAAAATATCTAAATATATATATACCCCTACACATTTAATGTGACGCGCGGGATATTTAACTAGGACCCGGGCTCGGGTTTTGTTTGGGATTAAACCCGAAACATATACAATATTAGATTATCTATCGAGCCCGATTCCCGATATTATCCTGTTACAACATTAACTAATTAAAGACCGAAGCTCCATCGTAGAGTGACCGAGCTTCCTTGTTCGACTCAATAAATTGAGGCTAACATTATATGTTAAAAAACCCTTTGTTAACATTAGTTTTCATTAGTTGCCAATATGGTGGAAAGAATTACAAATTGATCAAACCCTATATTGTAATCCTACATGCATCCGAAGACACAAGTAATTCTAATAATTCCCTCATATCCCGAAGCATGTAGTGGGGCGGGATAAGATTAAAGATCAATTCAACCCCATACTGTGCACATAAAAACTAAAATTACACAAGAAATCAAATTTCATAGTTTAATGTCCGTATTAAATTTGTCCAAAAACCCCGGTTTCGCAAATAACACATAACTGGTCACAAGGAGTATAATTATGTGTGTAATATTAGACATGTTTAATCCAAGTTTATCTATAAGTGTAAGTCCGTTATTAAGAGTTTCATAAAGTCTATTTGCAAATATTGAGCATCACATGACATATCACATATAAGCAATTAAAACAAACAGAAAATTGGAGTAGAATTGAAGACAAACTCTTATATTGAAAGCAGTAATCATATAATGCCTCGAGTTCTCAAAAGAGTCTTCCCCAATTGGAGAACCAAAAGACTCTCACTAGGTTTTCTGCTAAAGTACCTAGATCGCCACATCCATCATATAGCATGATTGCGTGAGTCTTAAGGCCGAGATAAAACAAGAATAGAATAACATGGCAGCTTAATTAACATTCAATTTTAATCTATTCTCCTTTTTATCAAGTAACAATTACAATTGATTCTAGGTGTTTATTCATTATTTATGACAATGATTGCATATCATTGCCATAATTTTTCAATAAAACAATAAATAAATCAGATTTCATGCAGCCCTAGCGTGTTTAATTATGTGTGTAACCCATAAAAACACCAAACGAGTTGACTCGTGATGCCACTGTTGGAATTTAAATAACTGTTAACCATTAACAACCACGAGTGCGCAGCGGATATGGATCAAGTAAGGTGCATATGATTAACACACAATAAATAAACATAAAGAAATCATACCTCTTGAAGAATCAAATGCTAATGAAACAAAGTGGTTAAGATACCACCTCTACGGTTGCTCACACAACACGTCAAACAAGCACGTCACGATGCTAGTCGTTGCTTCACGAAAACATCACCTCGAAACAACAAGTGTTTTGTTCCTAGTTGCTAGAACTTAAATCAAGTGAATATAACAAAAGTATATTCGTTTGATAAAAAGAGAATAACAAAGATGTATAATCATTGTTTTCCAACTATGTAATTCAAACAAGTCAAAACCTTTAAGGGTTAGAGATACTGTTTGATTTGATTGGTGGAAGAAAGAAAAAGCAACCGAATTGGTTTTTGGAGGATAAAAGTCGTATGGTATTTTTTTATTATTTGTGTGGGACGAGATTTGAATAAGGAATGAGGTGTTTATATAGAACCTCAATCCTAGTTGTAGATAAACTCTAAAACCTTGAAGATAAACTTCAAGTCTTAAGCTTATCACAACTCTTCCATCTTATCCTAAACACTCATCATTATCACTATAATTTGCACACAAATCCCTTTTTAGAATCCTCCAAAATCTGCCACATTTGGGAGGAGGACAAGGGTTTCCATATTCGACATTTTAAGCCCTTCTCTTTTTATTTATTTAACGGATATATAAAATTAGTTAAGCGTCCAACGGAAACTAACGACCGTTTAAATATATTTCGTGAAACATATTATATAATTAATAAATATATAACAAGTATATATATTAATTACATAATAAACGTACTCTTCGTGTCTTACGTGCGTGCCCCCAATAGGCTCACACATTTCTAGTCGTATAGGTGCTAATCCAACTAATATATTCCAACAGCTGAGAGGAAGCTTGACTCATAGCAAAGATTTATGATACTACCAACAGAGTTCATGTTTAATTACTGCTTAATTATTTAGAATCACATGTATATGTTATTAGTGGTATGACAAGCTAGAATAAAAGACAAGGAGCAAAGTAGAATAACAGAAAGCATGTGTGGGAAGTACGCAACCCACCAAATTATTAAGAAAGAAATAAATATAATACTTAGTCGGTAGTAGTTTAATAGTAACAAGTAATGGATATCCGCGCTTCGTCACATGAAGTTTTGGTTTAGCGTACAAAGTCGATCAACTTTCACTTCCCGCCATCAAACCCTATATAATCTCAGCTTCCACATCCATATGCACCGAGTGATCCATATTGTAACTCATGTTCTGCTAAGTGACAATAATTCTGCAACCCAAACAGATGCGTATACCTGATTTTGTTGAGTTTTTTTTACTTAAATTTACATCTTTTGGAAGTTAAAGCTCCAAATTCTTACATACCGATCTTTTCATTTTTTAGAGATAGAGTACACATGTTTTCTCCATTTCACACACCATGTATACATCATTACAAAATATAAATTAAACATTTGCTGTTGTAAAAATAAAGCATCACGTATGTATTGAATTTATATTGGATACAAAATAAATACATCTTTATGAATATAAGTTACCCTCATCTCCTTTAGTTGTCTGCCTCGAATCCACATATCATTGATGCGAAAAGCGCTCGACAACCGCATAACTTGAACTTGAACCAACATGTTTATAGTCTCTGCAACAGTTAACCCGCAACAACGTGTCACATGATAATCTATAAAAGAAAGGAAGATATAAAAATATAGCTTGTGAGATGTGCATCACTTCTAAGGAAATGAGATGTGATGCATTCTCTTGGTTGCTGCCATGTTGCTGCCACCAGGGACGGAACTTGAGCAGTTTTACGAGGGGGGCCGAGACGAAAATCATAATGTATATATACCAAAAAGAAAGACAAAAAATTCGCGATAACTCACAAAATAGTTTTAGATTGGGAGAATGGGAGAGTGGGAGGAGTTGCAGAGAGGGTTTTTAGTTGTTTTTTGTTTGGTAAAGAAACAAAATGTAAAAAAAGAAAATTAATTTGCATTTGATGTTTAGTTTCGAGGGGGGCAGAATGTAATTTTTTTCTAATGTATATCTTACATAGTACAAAATTGGTACTTAGAAGCAAAATTTTGGGGGGGGGGGGGCACAACCCCCCTTGGCCCTATATATCTTCCGTCCTTGGCTGGTTTCCCGAGGGTAAATAACGGCCCTAATGTTTTATATGGTTCATCGTTATTTGATGACCTTCATGCTGATATGATATAGCACCAGAAGCTCCATTTGTAGTGAATGAAAAACATACACAAAAGGTTACTATTTAGCGGGTGAAGTTTATCCTCAATGGTCTACGTTTGTTAAATTTTTTTTCCAATTGCAATGGATGAAAAAACAATGAAGTTTAAAAGAGTCAAAGAAAGTTCAAAAGAAGACATTGAACCAGCTCTTAGAGTCCAACAAGGTCGTTAGGGAATTAATCAACAACCCGCACGTGATTACCATGTCAAGACGCTACGAAGAATCATGTATTGTTGCATCATTTTACATAACATGATATTGAAATATCAAAATTCCACAGTTAGTGAATTCAAAGAATTAGACGTTTCTACACAACCCAATATGCAACATACTTGGGTTGAATGATGTGTCACACCCTGTCAGTGGCGGAAACATGGAAATGCGACATACTGATTTACATTGCACAAGATACAAGATCATACCACACATTTGTTTACAAAAAATCATTTACAAAAGTTTACATTTTCACAACCATGGAAAGTGTCAAACAATTATATTTAAATAAACTCCCAACTTGTCCTCGACGTTGGTCCCCAATGGTCCTTAGTTACCGTTGTTAACAATACATCTGAAAATGATTCTCGAAAACGTCAACAATAATGTTGGTGAGCTCGTAGGTTTTGACTCAAAACCCAGTCGATATGCCAATATCTCATACAGTTGGATAATTGTGCTATATGACAGTGAATATATGCAAACCAAACCCATGACTCAGCATCCTCGCTAATCATGTACCAAGACCTAGCATCCCCGCTAGTATTATTACCAGCGCGTACCAACGCTCTTAGGGTCGTAACCCTGATGACATACCACACCTAAAGCCTACCAGCTGGAGCAAATTAGGGTGAGGAACTACATCCCTTGCCATGTTAAACACAGTACATGCAAGTAAGATCACATTACACATATTCACATAGCAGTCATAAGCACATAAATTGTCCCAAAAACAAAATCACATTTCGCACAGTTAAGAAAACAGTTCAAACACATTTGAGTATCATTTCCCCCCAACGGAAAAACAGTAAAAAGTGGGGCTACGAGAACTCACCTCAATAGCAATAGATAGCAACCGCACAAATCACAATAAGCAATGCACAAATAATCTCGACGCTCGCACAACAGTACCCGTCCACGACCTAGCATAAATTTTATCCCATAAATATTTGTACAAAGTCATCTTATTGTACAAGCGTTCGTCTTTTACTCACACGAAATCCTTATCCGTTATCACAAAACCCTAATCCTTATTTCCCAAATTCGTATCCCCATTACGAAACCTTTACCCTTGTTTCAAAACCTTTATCCAAAAGCATGGTTGTGTGGTGTTTACGCAAAACGACTCAATGCACTTGGGCTAAGTGCAACATCAACACCGAATACTCAGAACATAGCCAATAATAGAAACGAAACAACTGACCAAACGGCCTAAGAAAATCTGACGAGAAAACGCGAGAATTCAAAGATTGAAATAAACGAATAAGCATCTCGAAGTCGGTAGGATACGTATAAGTACGTCTAAATATATATATACTTATTATATATATATATATATATATATATTATAAATACTTTAAATAAAATAGAATAAAATAATATTTTATTATTATTTTGTCTTTTTACCGGGCTACTCGGGGTAAGTATAACGAAAATCCTATCGTCCACACCCGGCCCAAGATCCTAGGGGCTGGGGTGTTCTCGTTTTCGTGTCGGGTTCTCTAAAAACTCAATTATCGCTAAGTAAAAATGTTATCCGAGGTTAGTTAGTATTTTTATTGTGTTTAAAAACATTTTTCCATTAATCTAGAGTATTTACTCGACGCCCCTTTTTAATTTAAATTCCCCAAATATTCATTTAGAACGTTACCGGTTGCGTCAGGACCAAAAACATGAATTTTCGTTTAATACTAACGAACTCTTCCATCATTTTTAAAAGTGTTCCAACTTTCAAAATACGACTTGACACTTTTGATTTGCCCAAAGTTTTCATTTTAACGACCATTACACTCTTTTACCGAATTTCACGAAAACGCCCGATTTCTGATAACTTTCAATTCACGCTTCAACGATTCGTGTTTTATCCAACGTTTCCCCAACTTATAAGATTTTTCATTAAATAAGTTTATTTCAATCCACCCAAACTCTTAAATACATTCTCAAATTTACTGTCGTGCCGGTACGTGCTGCGTGACGATTTCTGATAAACGCGGGATAACTTCCCGGAAAGCACCGAAAGACCTCATAACCATTCCAAAGCGGAAAGACGAATCAAAAGTGATTCTCTTACGATTTCTATGACTCTCCTAAACCCCGTTAAACCGTAACCGTTTTTACAGAAAATAGGTCAACCGAAGTCAACTTTTCGGCTTTCTCCAAGAAAACCGACAAAATCAAAAGACTCCGATATATATAATCATAATATTTTATAATACTTAACCCAGGAATAGTTACCGGTTATCACATTTTAACCCCCTTAAAGGAATTTCGCCCCCTAAATTCAGCTCGAATCCTCAATCATGATCATCCATAGGGAAGTTCCATTCCCCAACTCGATACACTGGCCCTCTAACAAAATGGTCTCTTCAAACGGGGTTTCTTCCGATTCCCCTAAAGATCTAGTTCTAACGTTCGGTCCTTATACTCTCTCATGATTCTCTTAGATCCTATCCACTCAATCTGATAATCTCTCCTATTATCCCTCGGTTTACTAGTCAATCCTTAATCTCTAAGTTACACGGTTTTAGTCGGGCATCCGAGTATGATCCGGATCATGACATAGCATCAAAACTCTAATACTTTTGACAATACCAAATTGTCTTAGTTGTTCTAATCCATGCGACCAATACTACAAGGGTATATGCCTCACATAACATATCTCATGTTCTACTCGAGTAACACAGTCTACGGTTCACTTAACGACGTCTACTCAAACTCTCTTTTCCAAACAAACTCTACTTGGCTAAGTACCTTATGTTCTACCTTACTAGGAAGGTTATAATACCGATTCTCAATTTTTCACCATTCTAACCGAAATGGTAGGGTTTCAAGTTCATTCACTACGTCGCATCCAATCTCCACGTGACCTTACGGTGTTCCGCTTAACTACTTATCCTCCTATCATAAAGGTAAAGTCAAGAAACCCTATTATGTTTCAATCTTACGAATAACGTAGGGTAACCGTGCTCACAAGCACTGGGCATATCTATCTATCAAAGACGAAATAAGAATACTACTATCCATTACCTTTTTCAAAATTTCCGTATAAATTTTCTTCCTACTAACATAACTATGGCTTTGACTAAAGCCAACTACTGACTGATACTAATCAGTTCACGTCTAACACTACTCTAAACTATCAGGCTCGCATCCCACACTAACTAATGCTACTCAGTTTAGTGCTATATAAAAACTCTAACCAATCTCATATCATCTACCGCTCCCTACGGTCCCTCTCCTGCTCTAAAGCAGTAATACGACCTCTCGTCTCCTGTAACTCACGCTGTAAGGCGGCCTGCTACACTAACATGTCATGAATCAGTCTATGGTCATCATACCCTGCCCGTGACAAATCTGCCATCCGGGTGTCAACATGCCCTGCCTATGCCTCCAATGCCAGCACGGGCCTCCATAAAGCTCCAAACGTCACGGCAGTCCTCTCCTGCTCTAGCTCTAGACTCCTAAACCTGTATCTCTGTGAGAAAATCTCGTCTCTAACCACTCCTGACCTAGTGTATAGCTCTCTCACATCCCTATCAATATCCGCAAACAGAGTAGGTGGCATCGCGTCCAAACGCTGAGTGTGATCCTGGAGTATGCCCTCATAAAGCTCTAACTGTGCCCCCACCTTTATAAACTGGTCCTCATCAACGAAGATGGTGGCGGTCGGGGTAGCCACTGGTGAAGCTATAGGTGATAGGACGATCAATGATATCATGGGTGATGGAATAGGTGAAGGGACGGCAGAAGGTGCTAGAGAAACAGGAAGTGAACCACACGACCACTCGGGTGATGGCGGTGCCTGAGCAGGTGGTGCGGGTGGTGGATAAACAAAAACATCAATGTAAGCTATACCATCCTCTAGGTCTATCCATGTAGAGAGTGTGGGCTGCCTAAATGCCGACACCCTCTCTGGTCTCTCAGGCTCTGGTACAGATCCAGAACCCTATCCTACCTCAAACATATTGTACACCTGATCCTCCTCTACCGCTAACTCTCGGCGCCTCAACACCCCGTAACCCAATCCTAGAGGCTCACCCATAGCTGCCTCCACAACTGGGGCTTCCCGCTTCTGACCCTCAGGTACAGCCTCCTTATCACCCCCTCTAAACCAAGACCCTCCTCATCTAAGCTATGACCCGCATCATCTAAACCACGATCCTCATCGTTTAAACCCTCTCTCTCATAATCCGTATCCAAACTCTCATCCTCCCCATCCTCATCAGTGTAACATTCCGTATTTTCAGGTCATTTACGACGTCATCTATTTTACTAATTATTTTTTTTCCGTACGCGTTTACTTTTAATTCTTATTATATAGTAAAATCGCGTAAACTAAAAATCAACAATTAACGTAAACGGACACCAAACGAATTAAAGCTTTCGTCAAGCAAGCAATATATTATTTTTACGAAAGTAATAATCAACTTTTTATATTTTGTTTTTATTGGTTACGTAAAATAATTAAGTTTCGCAATTAAATACATTTTGGGATACCCGGAAGCACCAAAACTTTTCTACGCTTCAACAAATACCCACTTTTATACCCAATACCCAAAAAAAATTAACAAAATATCTTACTTACATACATATATACAACCGATTTCATAGATAGAAAACAAAGAAAATATCTAGATAACAAACACATTCCTTAAAACCATGGGATAATCCCTTCTTTATCCAACAAGACCATAAGGACTTCCATGTTTTGCTCTACATGTTCTTTGACTAGCAATTGGAGTATATAAGGCCTTTAGCTAGTAACATACACACACACTTCTCATTTTAAAGGTGAAAAACACAAAACTTTCCTCCCCCTCCTCCTTTAGCTCACGGCAACAACAAGAAAACACACCAAATCCATACCAAATTTTATTTAACACATTTACACACATTCCTACTATATATCTAAGATGTCCTAAGAAGATTTGAAGGCTTGGTTAAGTCTTTACAAGTGTTAAGCAAGAAAAATGGAAGATTAGGGTTTAGGGTTTCTTTGATTGTGCAAGCTTTGGTTTGTAATCTAAACAAGGGTTTAGATTATATTTCTCATCATCATTTATCACCATAAGGTTATCTAAAACCCTTTATGTCTTTACATTTATCATTTTATGCATATATTGGTTCTATATGGCAAAATCACCATTAGGATGTTTTTAAACATGTAAAACATATTTTTGCTTGTGATTATAATTTTGTACACTTATTCATGTGTTATGTGGTTGAATATATCATGGACTAATGGACATAATAATATGTATGGCTTATGATATAAAGAGTTATAAAGGACTTGTGGTAATTTATGAAGTTAAAAAGTATATAAAAACAAAGTTATATAAATAAACCCCAAAAGATATATAGGGGCTGTTTTGGTTCGTGTATGGTAACAGCCCTATGATGTTTTATAAAGATAGTACGCCTCATGACGATTCCAAAATGATAAGAAACTCGAAAAACCGATTTATAACGAAAAAGATACGACGATTTCAAGTTTACGTTAAATATATACTTTTATAAAACTATTTTTATAAAAGTTACTATTCACCACAGAAACTTATACTTTTAAAACATCAATAAATCGATAAAACTTTTAAATACGAAGACGTGCTCGAAAGAATCGCTAAAAACGGAGTTAAAACGAATAAGTTACGACATTTACGAGATTTACGATAACTAAATCTATAAAAATAAATATATAACTGTTATGAACAGTAAAATCACTATTCATCAGAAAAACTCAAATTTTGAAAATGTTATATTTTGATAACTCGTCTTAATACGAAGGCGTGGACGTAAGAAACGAAAGAAACGGACTTAAAACGAGAAAGTTACGCCAGTTTTACTAAAGTATACTTATAAACGTTTTTACTTTATAAATATGATTTCACTAAAACGATTAGATGGTGATGTAGCTATATAGAATTATATGTGGTATTAGTTAATCAAAGTACTATATTACTAGGGAGTTTCATAATGAGGCCTCTTCGGGGTGGCGTATCGACGAGTTGTTGGATTTACGATTTAAAGTGTCCTAGCTCCTCATACGTCACTACATGACCTCTTAATTATGATAGCCCGAACGATAGTATGATGAGCTATACGACCTATAAATAATCAAAGTGTTTAGTACTTATACGACCTATATTGGATTAGGTTGCCTTCGGATTCCTTCGTGACGCATTTTTCTATTGTGAATACTTGTTGATTACCATTCACTCGAGGTGAGTTCATAGCCCCCTTTTTACTACGTGATTGTTTTACAAAATCTACGGGGTGAATTACATTGCTTGTTTTACTATTGGACACAAGTGTTTTTCTAAGTGTTTTCAAAGTGTTTACAAAGTGTATGCTATCCAGATTACTGCCTGAATATTATTGCTAAGTTACCTTATTGCCGTGAAGTCCCTATTTATCATGAACCGTTAATTGCTATTGTAGTAAGCGCGAGTGTTGTGGATAGATCTATCGGGACTGACAATCCCCACCTTTCCTTGGGTCACTAGTTTGATCAAGGTGCATTTAACATTGAGAGGTGTTAGGTTGTTGGCAAGCATCCTATATTCTGATTGGGGCACAAATCTAGTTAAGGCTTCGGGGTCATGAGCTTAGTGCAATAATAAACGTTTTGGACTACTGAATGTGTTTCAGAGTCTACTATTACTTCGATCTTGTGGTCCACCCTTTTTACCGATAAACCTATGATTTCACTCAACCTTTGTGTTGACTTTTAGCATGTAATTTCAAGTCCTAGGGTATGAAGATTGGAGGGGAGCCGTGGGATAACAATGAAGCGATCTGTGTTTTATCTAAAGTCTTATTCAACTTTTATTATCTTTTAAACTTTAAGTCATATCCATTGTATTGAGAAAGCTTTTGTATATTAAAAATGTATGTGAAATGTTTATGACTTAATAAAACAATAACAGACCTAATGTATAAACTCTGATATTTTGCTATGGCATCGAATGAAATCTTGTCTTAAACGTCCATTTATGGTCGTTTTCTATATCTTGATTGTTGTACTTTGACGTAGCACCCCATTGTTACCATTCTGCTGCTACCTGATTTTGGGGGTGTTACACTTGTCAGAATCAGCGACTTTCTCAAACTCTTCGTTTATGCTTCAAAAATGTCTTTTTCTCCATCTTTTGCCAACTACTCGATAATTACTACAAATAAAAAATTTAAACAATTAAGTACCAATTCTTGCAATAATTATACAAAATGGGTTATTTACATGAGATAAATGATGCTATAAAATAGACGTTATTTGATGTCATCTATGGTTTAATGTGTTTTTAAAATTGATGAGCAAGGTTCGGTTGAGTTTTGTTAAAAATCATGTTTTCGGCCCAGAGTCAGCCGGTAACGGCTCAAAATGGATTTTATAGCAATTTAATGTGATAGGTGTCGTGTGAATAACCTGGATTTATGGAAAAATGATTTTTAATGCAATGAAAATACTAACTAAGTTTGGTTGATGTTTTAAATAGATGAAAATTAAGTTTTAAGTGATCCCGACACAAAAAGGAAGACCCGAGACCCTCCTTGGATGCTCATTTGGACGCCTAGGGGATAAGGGGACAAGGAGGCTATTTTTAAGCCAATATGTCTCATAATACTCTTATAACCACCATCACCTCAAATATTTTTTGTTCATGCATCATTTTGAAATCAAAACAAAATTTTCTATCTCTCTTCTCTCTCTCTATAATCGGACAAACCACAAGGAAGAAAGAAACAAAGATTTTGAATATTTTCTCAAGAGCACGGGGTTAAGAGAACATTATTTGGTTGATAACTAGTAGTTACGTTGTAGAAATGAAGGTTTTTGAGTTTCATTACACTGCACAACCGAACCAGAACTCGTCAAACAAGTAAGTTTTTCATAAACTTTGATTTAAAGTTGTACTTTTATGATTGTGGTGATTTCTAAACGCTAGTTGTACAAGTTGATCGTCAAAAAGGTCGTAACTTGAAAGCGAAAATGAAAAAGGGGTGTTTGTGCGTCGGTTTGAAAGGAAAAAGGAAACAAGGATTTAAAGTTTTAATATTTTGGTTGTTGTGGTAATTTTTCATTTTTATAAAAGTGCTTAATAAGGGCTTATTTTAAAGCTTCGCTTATTTAATAAGCTAGGTATAGCTTATTTATTTCGGGTGAGTGTAACGGTTTGGGCTCGGCCCAACCGTGTGTTCTTTGGGCTTCGGCTTGGTTTCGGAATGGGTTCGGCCCGTTAGACTGTGGCTCGACTCGGTTTGGGCTCGGCCCAACCGAGGAGTCCATTTGGTTCGACTCGGTTTGGGTTCGGCCCAACTGAGGGTTGCGTGGTTTTGGGTCACGGCCCAATAAGGGTCCGTTTGGTTGCTTCGGTTCGACATAAAAATAGGCTCGGCCCACTTGGTTTTGGCTTTGGTTTTTGGTTTTTAGACTTTGGCTTATTGGAATCGGCTTATTTTGAGCTTATGGTTTTGGCTTATATTATAAAAAGCTTATGGCTTATTTTGTTTTCGGCTTATATAAAAAGCTTATGACTTATTTAGTTTTCGGCTTAAATTATAAGCTTATAGCTTATTTGGTTTTTGGCTTATATAAAATATTACGAGCTTATAGCTTATTGTTTCGGCTTAAAAGGGCCACGAATATATGTGATTTCGACTAATGTTTGGTTCGGCTTAATGGGCTTAAGGTCCATTGGGTTTTGATTTATACTTTGGACTTATAAAAAGGGGTATGGACTAAGTTTTACTATCGGGCTAGGAACTTAAGATTTTAATGGGCCATAAGGCCCAATAACAAGTAAATGGATTGGTGGACTTGTAAATAGACTAATGGTTTGGACTAAGAGGGATTTTGTTGGACTTGCCCAATGGAATTTGAATTATTTTGCTAAGTTTGGATTAAAAGTGTTGAAAGTATTGATTTTGTTATTGTATCGGAAATGATGAGTCCGTGAAAAGTATTGGGATTAAGGTTAAAACCTTGGAAAATGTCGTATAGATGTACGAGTCATGCCGAATTTTCAAAAGTTTAATAATAAAATATTATTTTATTTCAAATTTATTTCAAGACGAAAGTTATATTTCCTCGAAGCATCTCTTAAATATTTAATATTTGTAAACGTTGTATCGATTTGAATTGAAGGAATAAAAGATGATTTTTATGAAATATTTAATGTCAAGGAAAAAGTTATTGGACGTGGACATATTAAAGTAATGAGACGTTGTAATTACTCTGTTAGCCCGATAATAAAACGAAAATAATAATAAAATATTATCATTTTATCCAAATTATTAAATTATATATATATATATATATATATATATATATATATATATATATATATATATATATATATATACCAGAACGATTTCGGAAATATGGATTTATTTACTTTCGACTCTTAAGTTTTGCTCATTTCTTTTCGTCGGATTTCCGCGGAGTATTTGGTCGGCTGTATCGTTCAACGATTTGAGGTGTTTGAGTTATATTGTATTAATGTTGCACTTTGCCCAAGTGTTTTGAGTCATTTTTGCGTAATTACCACACAACCATAATATGAGATAAAGTTTTGATAATGAGATAAGGTCTGGGTATGAGATGACGGTTTTGTAATGAGTTAACTGTTTTGTAATAAGTTAACAGTATGAGATAACGAGTTGGAATGATATGAAGTTGAAATGGGTGGGATAAAAATGAGAATTTTGTGTGAGTAAAGACGAAACACATGTACAATAAGATAATTTTATACGAGTATTAATAAAGTGTCGTAATGTTAGGTCGTTGCCGGGTACTGCTGTGCGCTTGCGTTGAGATTATTTGTGCTTTGAGATTGAGATTTGTGTTGTTGCATTTGCTATTTGAGGTGAGTTCTCGTAGCCCCACTTTTTACTGTTTTTCCGTTGGGGGAAAATGATACTCAAATGTGTTTTGAAATGTTTTGAATTGAACTGTGCGAACTGTGGTTTTGTTTTTGGACAAGTTATGTGCTTATGACTGCTATGTGAATATGTGTTGTATGATTGTTTGAATCGGAGGGGTACGCCTATCCCAGTATTTGTGTGGTTATTGGAGCGGTTGGGTACGCCTACCCTGGTATGTGTGAGGTTCTGCCCTAATCTAGTGCTCCAGCTGGTAGGCCCTTTAGGTGCGTAAGCGACATATGGTAATTGATTGAATGGTTTGATTGCGTATATATTCACTATCATAATGCACTATTGTCCACTGTTTTGAGATATTGGCACATCTTTTGGGTTTAAGGTCAAACCTACGAGCTCACCAACATTATTGTTGACGTTTTCGAGTATCATTTTCAGATGTGTTAATTAAAGGTATTGGAAGAGCAAAGGTGTAACCCAAGGGGACTGGGTAGAGATGGTTTTGAATTATATAATTTTGTCAAGTCTCAACTCGTAAAATTTATGTAAACCCAAGTTTCGTTCCTTGTAAATTGTAAAGTGTATGATCTTGTATCTTGTGCGATGAACGGTATCGTCGCATCTCGTGTTTCCGCCTTTGACGGGTTGTGACAAAGCAAAAGGGCAAGAACCGAGAAATTGTTAGACCTGATTTTGTTTCTTTTATGGTAGAAAATGAACCCACTTCTTATCGAAAAGTGATAACTTCCTCGAAAGGGCATCAATGAAAAGAAGCCATTATAAGTGGAATAGATTCTATTTTACAAAATCATACTTAGGAGCTCGTGAATTTACCTCCTGGTTGTAAATCACTGGCTATAAATGGAACTTCAAGAGGAAGATGAAAGCCAATGGCACCATTGACAAGTACAAAGCAAGATTGGTAATCAAAGGATTTAGACAACGCGAAGGTATAGATTATTTGATACTTATTCGCCTGTTACGCGAATAACCTCGATAAGAATGGTACTTGTTATTGCCGCATTAAGAAATATAGATGCTCACCAAATGGATGTGAAAATGGCATTTATAAACGGCGATTTAGAAGAAGAAATATATATGAACCAACAAGAGGGTTTCATAGCTCCTGGACAAGAGAGCAAAGTTTGTAGGCTTGTTAAGTCATTATATGGCTTAAAACAAGCTCCCAAACAATGGCATCAAAAATTTGACCACACCATGTTAGAGAGTGGATTCAAAATTATGAATGCGACAAGTGTGTTTATGTAAAGGAATCAAGTAGTGGATATGTAATCTTGTGTTTATATGTTGGTGATATGCTTATCACTGGCACTAACGACAAGATGATCAAATCTACTAAAGACATGTTGAAATCAAAGTTTGACATGAAAGATATGGGTTTGGCTGATGTGATCCTTGGAATAAAGATCATGCAAACTCAGAATAGACTTGTGTTAAGTTAAGCACATTATGTGGACAAAATTTTTAATACTAATAATGCGGGGGATTCCGGCCTAGGTAGAACTCCAATTGACACCAGTATGCATATATCTAAAAATGGAGGCGTCGTTGTTGCCCAATTAGAGTATTCAAGAATTATTGGCATGTTAATGTATTTATTGACAAGTACCCGACCTGACTTAGCGTATGCTGTTAGCAGGATAAGTAGGTATACTGGTAATCCAAGTGATGCACACTGGAAAGCTATGACTAGGGTACTTCATTATTTTAGATGCAGTCGCAATTATGGACTGCATTATGATAGATATCCTGCTGTTATCGAATGATACAGTGATGCAAATTGGATATCTGATATAAAGGATTCTAGATCGATTAGTGGATATGTGTTTACACTAGGAGGGGCCGCTATATCTTGGAAGTCTTCCAAGCAAACTGTTATAGCTAAGTCCATGATGGAATCAGAATTTATCACGTTAGATAAATGCAGGGAAGAGGCAGAATGGCTATGTCAATTCGTAAAGGACATACCAAGGTGGCCTAAACTGGTAATGGCCATTAGTATACATTGTGATAGTCAATCGGCAATTGACAGAGCTAATAGCATAATGTATAATGGAAAGTTCAAACATATCCGTCGTCGACATAATTCGATACGACAACTACTCTCAACAGGAGTTATCTCAATTGACTATGTGTAGTCAAAGGATAACGTCGCGGATCCGCTTACGAAAGGCTTAAGCGGTGAGTTAATTAGTAAGTCATCTAAAGGAATGGGACTAAAGCCCTTAAAGGAATGAGTTTCTATGAAGGAAAACCTAACCCAGTTGACTAGAGATCCCAAGATCTGGGTTCAATAAGATAACCTTATCATATAAATGTGGGGACGTCACGTCAACATGGGGAAGTTACTTAATATAGTAACTTTCAAGTCCATTCCTATAACAATGTGACTTGTTAAGAGGTTAAACATATGGCTTTAATGATTCAGGATAAATCACAAAGCATAACGATTCAAGATGAAATCACAAAACATATGTTTTTAATGATTCAAGATGAAATCACCTGTGTGAGAGAGAAGTGGGTTCGCTTCGAAGAGAATTGTGGGGGCGCAATTCCTAAGAGCTCTTGCAGAACTAGGCTAGTGTTCGTGACCATAACGAACATGACTATGAGGACTTGATAAGGTCAGGGAGAGTCTTGCGTGAGTGTGTATTGTCGTCTACGTAAACAGATGTTGAGTTCAAGGATATCGTGTCTATTCAAATCTAGGAGACTAAGTGCATCTCATAAGGGAATGTTCAAACGGTCAAACCTACCTGATAATGCAGGACTTAATCGTAGAAATTTCACCATAACTTTTGTGTGTTTTCGACCGATCTCCATTCACGTGGAGGATTGTTGGAAAAATGTTTGTTGAAAATAAATTTTCACAAACTTTGGACATTATTTGATATATGTATATGTTATATATATCTATATTTGCTCGTCGTTTTGCGTTCTCCTCGAAGAGAACTTCGCAACGAGCTAAAGTATGTCCAAAATAAAGTTAATATGAATGAGATATCGTGTCTCAAAGTGAGGCGCTTGAAACACGAAATCTAGCAAATGGAATATATCCCACATCGCCCAAATATTGAAATGAAAAGGTGTTTATATGGGAATCTTGGTATCTAGCATTAAATTCCTTTGGTAGGTTTTATTCCTACACCTACGTGCGCGCGCAGGGGGTGCAAAAAATGGGATTTCTGAGGGTTCGAAGCTTCTGAACTCATGCGAGCCCGCACGACCTGCGGACACGAATGCAGCTCCGAAAGTTCGCCTATGTGCAAATGTTTTTGCTGCAGATTTAGTTTCCGTTTTTAATACTTTCCAGATTATATTAATGGAATTGATTTAAACTTCGAGAACAAGTTTTACAGAATCAATTTATATTAATGGAATATATCAAATCGTGTTAATTCTTTTAACAAATTTGCATATGATAAAAACACAGCTCCATAGTAACCGAGTTCTAGCAATTCTTTCGATCATAAACAAGCAGTCTTTTTCGTGATCTTTCAGGCATATTTGTCAGGTCCGGCTGTACAACAGCTTTGTACGTTGTACCCTGGGAAACAGACGACAAATCTGTTTTAAGGGAATCGGGTTAAACACGAGCCTCGTACCTCGACGTTTTACTGCTTTAATTATCGTTATATAGTGTCTGTCTTCTTCTTCTACTCCCATTTTGTCTGCTTTTATTTTATGTTAATTACTTTCCATTATTTATTATTGTAATTGTAATTCGATTAATTTTAATAAAAGTGTAACAGCTTCCCTACAGTTTGTTTGTTCAAAGAGAAAAAAAAAATACTTTGTTAGATGAAACCTTAAAGTAATAATCACAACTGGAGTTTTGAGCTTTAAAAATATGCTTTATCATAGTCATGTTGTTTTTGAGCTTCCCTCAAATAATAAATCAAAATATAATTTGAATTATAAATTCAAAATCAAATCTCTTTTTGATTAGTATTACATCAGACTAATCTTTATTAAAAAAATACGCATAGACTTATAGCTCCTTGTTTTTCTTTATAACTTAATTGTAAAGTAACGTTATATTATGATTGGCTGATAAACTTACAATCAAGTCCAAAAACCCTTTAAATGAGTCTTGTTTTGAAGAGCCATCTCACATAAACTTCACAAAAATATTTCCATAAACTTGAGGTGATTATATATCATTGGGTAATTAACACTAATCATATACATTCATATCATTTTGTGAAAAAAAAATTGTAAAACTTTTATGGATATAGTTTTTCCCAATTTAAAATTCTATATTACGATCTTAATTATAAAATTCTCAATTTCCATTATTGTTAGTAAACTTGTAAATTTAACAAACAAAATATGTTTTATAATTTTATAAAGAAAACTTTAATAATACGTATTAATAAACAGCTGCTTGTTTCGCTCATATGCAAATTGGTCAATTTAATAATATTAATAAAGAGCAACTTGTTCACATGTTGTTGTATTTTTCTCTATCTCTATGGTCTACGTATAGTGTTTTTGTATGTTACCTGGAGTGCCAAGCGACCAACCAGCTATCAGCTGTATGTTCTTCTCTTTGGTTTCTTTTGGTTTTTGCTTTATCATTTTCCAACTAGTGGTTTTTTTTTTTAATTTAATGTTTGTTACGTTTGGATTGTTCTTCTTCACCTAATATGCCATCGGGGTCTCTATCTTTTAGATTATTGGTGGGTAAGGTTTAGTACTTTAGTGCGATTTATTATACGAGTAATAAAATGTAATTATCAAGAACTCTAAAATCGAGAAATGATGTTTCCTTTAAATATGGTGGATTGTTGTTGGAACAGTATTATCAAATTTGTCCTTAATTCATAATCATTGTGACCGAAACGTATACATATATATACTTTTTTCTATATTTAATATGTAAAGTTGTGTAATTTCATAATTTATTCGATTTATTTTCTTCATTCGATTGAAACCGATGAAAAATATTAAGACTCTACCGATAAGCTTTATTTTAAGTTCTATTTCTATTATAATATAGCAAATATTTGCAACAACAATTAATATAAATCTAAGTTATAACAATCTATATTAAAACTTAGTTGGTGTTTATAATTTAGTTTATAACTTTAATTTACTCATTTATAAGATTTTAACTAACAATAGTCCTCATCACTTCAATTTATCCATTAAAATTAAAAAAATCCTTGAGAAAAAAAGATTTTGTTATATTTTTTTGATAAAAAGTCATGACCCGGCCGGGTTTATCAAACCGGGTCGACCCGGGTCAACGAAAAACCGGCGGTTCAATCCGGTTCTCAAACAAGCAAAAACCCGGTCTCATCCGGACCGGTCTCCGAGCCGGTTCACGGTTCAACCGGTTGAACCGGCCGGGTCAACCCGGTTTTTAAAACATTGATAAAATGTAATTATCAAGAACTCTAAAATCGAGAAATGATGTTTCTTTTAAATATGGTGGATTGTTGTTGGAACAGTATTATCAAATTTGTCCTTAATTCATAATCATTGTGACCGAAACGATTCCATTTTCTGAATAATTTGTCCTTAATATTTCCTAATATTATATTTCACAATTAGGGTTCTTTAGCTCCACAAAAGAGACTTTCAAGATTTTGTGTAATCAAAATTAGAGTGATAACATTTTAAACATAAGGTCTTTGGGCCTATATGTAAATTTAGCTTTTTATTTATTTAATTTGCTCCTGGATCGTAATTTATGATTTTTACGATTAAGGTGATCGTGTTTGAGAGATGAAACTGTGTGCCCTTAATTTTTTTATATCTGTTTGTTTGTTAAAAATAAAAACTTTGTTAGATAGAACTTTCATGTACTTGAATAATCACAATGAGTATTGAGCTTTAAAAATATTGTTTATCAAAGTCATGTTATGTTTGAATTTTCTCAAATAATAAATCAAAATATAATTTGAAGTAAAATTAAATCTCTTTCTGTTTAATACTGAATTAGACTAATATTTATAAGAAAAATAAGCATAGAGTTAGAGCTACTATTTTTTTTTTATAACTTAATTGTAAAATAACGATATATTCTAGATGGCCGATGAAACTTACAATCAAGTCCAAAGCCCTTTAAAGTGTTAGATTATGTACACGTAAATTAATATATGTCCAGAAAGGTTATTCGAGCCTACGGGGACAATACGTAAAACAATTAATAATAAATATATTAAATGTAATATATTTATGTGATAAGCATAACGAGCGTTAAATATTAATATAAATATTTAACAGGAGTTTTGTTAATCGTTAAATAGTTTAAAGACTAATGTATGGGCTTTATGGAAAAATGAAAGTTTTCGGTTTCTTTCCTTTTCTCCCTTAGGCCGGTCGAACCACCTCCTTATGGAGGTGAGATTGTCTAACTTGCAAGCCAAGTAATTATGGCTATAAATAAGGGTTTAGGGATTCATTATTTCACACAACTTGAAAAATCAAATCCCTAAAAATCCTTACTTCCTCTCCTCCCCTCCTAGGTGTGATCGACCAAAAAACCCCACAAGGGTTTTTCGGCTTTGTGTTTGGTTCGACCCACAAAGAAACCACAAGGGTTTCGTGCTTTGTTGATTGTCAAGATTCGGGGTTCGTTTGCTTATCACTACTAGTACTAGCATACTTAAATGTTTGCTACGAACGTTTTTTTTAAAAACCGCTCCGATTTTCAAATGGACATAACTCTCAAACGACAAACTTTTATAAAAAACCGATTTCACCATAATTCTTAGAATTAAATCCTCTTTAAATTGATATAAATCTTTTTGAATTTCGTACGACTTTTTTTAAGTAATTAAATGGATTTTAATTTTCTTGATTTTTTTCCATTTTCGACCCATATTTTGTCCATCATAATAACCGAATCACGAAATATTTAAAACATTAAAGTTGTAGGTTTATGTTTAGGCTTTACACAACAATTTGAATCACACAAAACCGACATCGTACGAGTGAGATATTACACTTTGAAAATGGTGTTTTAGTCATATTTTATGCACACAAGGTGTTTGATGAAATGCATATGTGAGATTTTTTATTGTAAAACTAGATGTAAATGCAATAATTTTTGTATCATAATGAACAAATAATCATTTTACTCATGTAAGATAAAAAAAGTTATCCTTTTTAATTACGAGACATGCATACCCGTACGTTGCACACGGGCTGGAGATATTTTGCGGGGAATGGAATATGTTGTGTTTGTTTCTATATAGTTGTTGCAGGCTTGGTTGGTGGCGTAATATTAGGATAGATAGGTTTTTTCCCCATTATTGGGTAGTCATTATTAAATGTTTTTTGTAATTATGAATGTAGGTTGTTAATTTTAGTTATGTTTTTAGTTGCTACGTATATGTTAGGCGTTAATCTGGTTTTAAGTTAGCGATGTTGTGTGTTAGTGGATTCTCGGTGACGGGGTAAGTTGGTATGTGTTATATACATGTGTAACTGCACAACCCCTTTGTCTTGAGCAACTCAAAAGGTTGTGTGTTCAGCATAACCGCCTGAGTAACCTTGCTGCACAACACGCTGCGCAACTTGTACATTTATAGCTCTCTTTTGTGTATTCTATCTCTATATCTCATTTAACCTGCATCTTCCAACCTTTATGCCATCATATTTTTTCATACTGAAACCTCTTCTTTATCTTATTCTCTTTTTTTACTTTTTTTCTTTTAGGAGTTATGGCAGATTGGGAACATTGTCGTCATCATCATCTAACAAAGGCTTACAAAAAATACAAATAAGTCATTCAAATCGTAAAATACTATATTTTGAACTGAAAGATTATGATATAATAACTTGACAATGAGAAACAAAAAGAAGCATATCCTTGCACTTTACTTATAAAAAGTTAGAAACTAATTACATTACGAACACATATCCATGATTCAACCACTAAAAAGTTTACTACTAAAATTAGAGTCCTTTTGCATGCTTCTTCTATATCACTCACAATATCACCTTCTTCATCTCTTTAATCAAGAACACATGGCGGGAGATACAGCCTAAAAAATGAGAGGATTTTCGTGAGAAGTGTTGCTCATTACATGTTTTGGCCGAGAATTATATGTTACCTGCACACGAAAAAAAGAGAATAAAGAAACAATTTTAACAATAAATTACAAAATAAGGCGTGGATTAGGTTAACTCATGATGGTTTGTATTCTAGAAACTCCAACAACACTTCAACTTCTTGAAACTCCAACACCACTTCAACTTCATCTTGATGGTTATACTCTTTCACTTCAACTTTTTTACCAAGAATTTATGGTACATTGTATCAACATTAATGACAATTAATGGGAGTACGCATCACCTTCCTGCACAACACGCTGCGCAACTTGTACATTGTATCAACACTAATGACAATTAAATTAGAGGACCTAAGTTTATAATATAATAGATTATATAATTATATATAAAATCCCACATATTATATAATTACGAGGTTATAAGGCCGCGCTCCCGCTGCGGGGTGTTTGTTTACGAAAGTAAACAAATATATATTTCGAACAAAGATAGTACTAATAAAATATGAAATCATCCACAAAGTGAGTATACTTTTGCTGATCCCCTGTATTGTTTTTTACATATATAAGTATCAGCAAGAGTGAAAGACAGAGCACATCCTGGTAGTGGAACCCATCGAAGCCATGCTTCTTCTTGCACCCCCAGTGGCATTTCCATTTGCACAAAGAATTAAAAAATGTGAGCTTTGTGGAGTGTCGAGATATAATTTCTGATGTATATACTTTGTTCCATCAGGAAACACCTGCCACAACAGGCTTCCGCCTCCGCTCCCTCCTTTTTCTGACAATAAAAATATGCAAAACGTAAAGTACTTGACATATTTACATACGAAAAAGTAATTGATTAGCAGAAATTATATACCTAACGCAACATACCGTGCATGTAGACCACCGTATGAAATGCTTTAGGAGCTTAAATCCATGTTTGAGAAACAAGCTGAAGTGGAACGGTTTGACCTAATCCAAACTTTCCATGCTTGCAAACTAGAGAAGGGAAAATCAGTCAGCTCATATATACTTAAGATGAATGGATATGTGTAGCAATTGGAACGTCTTGGTTATGTGCTTCCACAAGATCTTAGTGTTGGTCTAATCATGGTCTCACTAGTAACTTTGCTGGATTTGTAAGGAACTACAATAAGCATAACATGGGGAAGACAATTTTTTAACTACATGCTCTGTTTATTGAGTATGAGAAAGGTTTACCTAAAAAAAAAAAACAAGGATGCTAACCACAAAGTAACTGGCAATTCAGTGGTTGAATCCAAAAAAGCCATAGAGATCACTTAATGTAAAGGCAATGGTAAGTTTTAAAGGCCAAGGGGAAAGGAGAGAATAAAAGTTGATCTCCTAGGCCTAAAAACCCTAAACCTTCTACTAAAGAGCACCCGACTAAGGATGGCGCCTGCCACCACTACAAAGAGGTGGGGCATTGTAAGAGGAATTGTCCTGCTTACCTTGCTGAGTTGATAAAGAAGAAGAAGCAAGTTGGCACTGCCAGTTCTTCAAGTATTTATAATAGATTATTTTCTTTTCTATATAAATCTGGGTGTTAGGGACACTGGTTGTGGTACTCACATTTGTAACACAAAATAGGGTCTTAGAGGAGTAAGGAAGCTAAAACAAGGAGCTCTCTATTTATGAAATTGATATGCTTAATCTTGTGCCCAAATTGTGTGCCAAATGTTAATTCTATTTATACTGTTAGCAATAAAAGAGCCAAGCACAACTTCGATTCTACTTATATATGGCACTATTATCTTGCAAACGTATTGAAAAGCTGTAACATGATGGGCTTTTAAAATCAACTGATGAAGAATCTTTTGATAAATACGTATCTTGTTTATCGGGTAAGATGACAAGGAAACTGTTTCCACATCGTATCGAAATGGCGACTGATCTTCTTGGAATAATACATACTGATGTGTGTGGTCCACTTAGACATGTGTCAAGACAAGGTGCTAGCTACTTCATTACCTTTACGGATGATTATAGTCGTTATGGCTATATTTATTTACTTAAACATAAACATGAAGTTTTTGAAACGTTCAAGGTGTTTAAGAATAAAGTGGAAAATCAACTCGGGAAGACTATAAAAGCACTTTAATCAGATCGAGGAGGGGAATACAATAGTCAAGATTTTAAAGATTATCTGAAAGCTTGTGAAATTGTCCAGCAGCTTACTCCTACATATACACCACAACACAATGGGGTGTCTGAAAGGAGGAATCGTACTTTATTAGACATGGTACGATCAATGATGAATCTTACAACTCTGCCATTATCCTTTTGGGATTATGCTCTGGAGATTGCTACACGCATTCTCAATATGGTTCCAACCAAGAAGGTTGATAAGACAACATAAGTATTATGGTATGGAAAAGTTCCTAAGTTGTCTTACTTAAAGGTCTGGGGTTGTGAGGCTCTTGTGAAGAGAGATACACCTGACAAACTCAAACAAAGATCTATTAAGTGTATCTTTATAGGATACCCAAAGGAAACGATAGGTTACTATTTTTAGTTCCCACCTGAAAACAAAATAGTTGTTGCAAGGTATGTTGAATTCTTGGAGAAAAATCTTTTGTCTCTAGAAATCAGTGGGAGGGCCAAAGAAATTGAAGAAATTTAAGATGAAGATACATCACCTTATGAAAATACTAGTGAAATTCCTATGGAGGTTGAAGGTTTCGAACCACCTCAAGAGAAAGTTGTTCCCATTCGTAGGTCTAAAAGGACACATCGACCTCCCGATCATTTATGTCTAAATGTAGAAGTGGAGGAGCATAGTTTGGGGGATCTTAATGAACCCACTAACTATAAAGCTGCAATATTAGATCCGGAATCTGATAAGTGGGTCGATGCTATGAATTCAGAAATGCAATCCATGAAAGATAATTAAGTTTGGCGCTTGGTTGATCTTCCTCCTAATTGTAAGACTGTTGGGAGTAAATGGCTTTTTAAGAAAAAGACTGACATGGATGGAAATGTACACACCTATAAAGCTCGTCTTGTATCAAAGGGTTTTACTCAAACCTACGGGGTTGATTATGAAGAAACGTTCTCATCCGTTGCTCACATTAGAGCTATTAGGATTATTATAGCCATAACGGTATTATGAGATATGGCAAATGGATGTCAAAACTACCTTCTTAAATGGATATCTTGATGAAGATATTTATAAGGTGCAACCTGAAGGTTTTGTTGATCCTAATCATCCTAGGAAAGTATGCAAGCTTCAAAGGTCTATTTATGGTCTTAAGCAAGCATCAAGAAGCTGGAATAAAAGATTTGATGAGGAAATCAAAAGGTTTGGATTTACTCAAAATCTTGTTGAGCCCTGTGTATATCAAAAGGCTAGTGGGAGTAATGTTACATTCCTCATCTTATATGTCGATGACACAATTATCATGGGAAATCATATTCCAAGTTTACAAAGTGTAAAGACATATCTTGGAAAGTGTTTTGCCATGAAAGATTTGGGGGAAGCAACATTTATTCTTGGAATCAAGATCTACCGAGATAGATCGAAGTGACTAATTAGACTAAGTCAAAGTGCTTACATGGATAAAATCTTGAAAAGATTTAGGATGGATAATTCCAAGCATGGTAATATCCACATGCAAGAAAGACTTGACCTAAATAAAACACCGGGTGCTTCAACACCTGAAGAGGTGAAGCGTATGTAAAATGTTCCCTATGCTTCAGTAGTAGGAATTATTATGTGTGCGGTAAGATGCACTAGACCTAATGTTGCGTTCGCGCAAAACCTGACAAGCCATTTTCAACAGAATCCAGGAGAACCACACTGGACTGCTGTGGAAACCATTCTTAAGTATTTAAGAAATACTAAAGATATGTTCTTAGTTTATGGTGGAAATCCTGAAGCTGAACTTCAAGTTGGTTGCTATTGCGATGCTGGATTTGAAACTGATAGAGATGATACAAAATCTCACACATGATACGTCTTTGTTTTGAATGGAGGCGCAGTAGACTGGAAGAGCTCCAAGCAAAGTACTACTTCAATGTCCGCTACAGAAGCTGAATACATAGCTGCTTCGGAAGCTGTTTGGATTAGGAAGTTTATTTTAGGGCTTGGTATAGTACCAACAATAAACGAACCTATTAAGATGTTTTGCGATTATTCAGCCGCACTTCATTTCGCTAACGAACTGGGGGTTCAGAAGGGCGCCAGACACTACCATATAAAATACCATTATGTTCGCGAGTGTATTGAACTGGGTGAAATAAAACTTCTTTTATTTCACACAGATAACAATCTAGCAGATCCTTTTACGAAGGCTTTATCTAAAGGAAAGCTTACTCAACATGCTAGGAGCATGGGACTTTGTTTAGCTAGTAGTTTCATGTAGATCTGTGTTTAGTATTTGGATAAGGATGTTAAGACAATTTATTTAATGATAAGGATACTTGGTATTTTGTTATATTTATTTTAATTGTTTCCTATATTTGCATGTTTAATCCGTGAATAATGTTTATTATTCTAAATTAGTCCGTTGTTGATTAACAATATGGGAATGGTGTTAAATTAAAACAAATCTAAGTGATTGGTGATATCTTGGATATTAAAGGATGGACCGCCAAACTCACATGATATTCATAAGATGAATATTGGACTTCCCCAACTAACAAGATTATCACTTTATGGATCGGCGTCATTAAGTGAATCTTATACGTAATTTTGTTTACTAAATCCTTAGACTTAGGATGCAAGTAGGTCTTTCATATGTGGATTATTATTCTTGATTTAGTTCTAGTTATCCTGAATAAGGTAGCTAATAAAGGCAATTTCAGAATTAATTATGAAGCATGTGGCATGGCAATTGTAGTCAATATAGAATTTGCTCCTTCAATAGTTGAAGTATGATGTCACTAGGCCCCTCGTAGGGTTAACCAGATGTATGCGTGGCCGCGCCTAAAAACTCATGTAGATATGTCTCAATGATTTTTGGTAATCATGATTAATCATATATACGAGAAACAGAATCGTTAGTTAATGGAATGACTATTGATCCATAACCATTTTTAACACGGTATCGGAAACAAAGGGATTGTAAATACAAAAATTATTTATCCATGACTTTATGAAACCACACTCGGATATTTCTGGGAGCATTGGCGTATTTCTAGAAGCTTACAAATGTTATTATATTATTTATACATGTCCAAGTGGGAGCTGTTAGATTATGTACACGTAAATTAATATATGTCTAGAAAGGTTATTCGAGCCTACGGGGACGCACGCGTTAATACGTAAAACAATTAATAATAAATATATTAAATGCAATATATTTATGTGATAAGCTTAACGAGCGTTAAATATTAATGTAAATATTTAATGGGAGTTTCGTTAGTCGTTAAATAGTTTAAAGACTAATTTATGGGATTTATGGAAAAAGGAAAGTTTTCGTTTTCTTTCCTTTTCTCCCCTAGGCCGGTCGAACCACCTCCTTATGGAGGTGGGATTGTCTAACTTGCAATCAAAGTAATTATGGCTATAAATAGGGGTTTAGGGATTCATTGTTTCACACAACTTGAAAAATCAAATCCCTAAAAACCCTTACTTCCTCTCATCCCCTCCTATGTGCGATCGACCGAAACCCACAAGGGGTTTTCGGCTTTGTGTTTGGTTCGACCCACAAAGAAACCACAAGTGTTTCATGCTTTATTGATTGTTAAGATGCGGGGTTCGTTTGCTTATCACTACTAGTACTAGCATACTTAATTGTTTGCTACGAACGTATTGTGTGTGTTGAAATAGAGAGATCTTCCTTTAGATCTTGGGTAGTTAGTGCGTGGTATACGGTTTATACACACGCGTATATTCAAGAATGTGGTTACGTGAATTGCTAAAAGGTACACGTTCTTGATCCTTTGTTAATTATTTATTCTATACGTGTTTATATGTTTTTCGCTGCGTACTCGTGATTTTAATTGATCAATAGTTGTTAAAACCCAACATAAAGGAGACTAATTTTAAATTCTATATTATGAACTTAATTGCAAAATTCTCAATTTCCATTATTGTTAGTAAATTTATAAATTTAACAAAAAGGATGTATACTTTAAATTTTATAAAGATAACCTTCTTGTTATTATTATTAAATTAAAAATGAGTGTATTACTAAAACTTGGTACGTATACAAATATAATATTGAACTCAAACACATGTTACTGAGATATGCGAATGAATACATGGTACACTAGCTTCAAATTCTTTAGGTCGAACAATCTTTATAATTTGGTTACAAAACAAAAGTAACTTTTGTTGGAATATCAACCAACAACCCGAAAGTCTAGAGAGCGGATTACCCGATACTGGAAGACAAAAACACACAAGCAGATTATATGTATCGATAGTAAAGTAATTTGCACAAGAATTATACCCTAACTGAATGTTAGTATTGAAAATAATGAATGTACCACGACCCCTCCCCCTCACCTCTTTTTGTAGAGATGGGGGGGGGAGCAAACCAACTCTAAAAGAGTTAAACTTGGTTGCTGCTACAAGAAGAAAAACCAATCCATGTTTTAATCAACTCTTGCCCTACACTATATATAAGCCAACATATGTTGGTTTATGCATGCCTGACCTTGTTTGACTATAACACAAACTAAAGTTACACCAAGACCCCCTAGACATAACAATATTAGAATAATATAGATACTAATTATAATAATTTCCACCTTAGTACCATATTAGCCTTTACCGATACTCAGCAAATTCAACCTATGCTAGAACCTCGGACCAGGGATAGCCTTTGACAATGCACCTATATCAATACCTGCTACTATGTTTAGCTCGAATCCTGACTCTATTGCGAGTCCCTTTAGTCAAATAACCTCCTTTGCAGCCTCCATAAGTGTCATATACCCTGCTTCAGTTGTCGACAAAGCCATCATGTGCAGCATCATAGCTTCTCAGCTTCCAGCACATCCTTGTATCATCAACCCGTACCTTGTGATTGATCTACCCATGACAGTGATCGATCTTCCCATGGCGTAGTCAAAATCCACAAAAACATGTACGTTTGTCTGTAATCCACGATCAAACTTATCTAACATACCCGCATCTGCAGATGCTATGTCAAGTCTCGTGTAGACCACCTAATACTCCTGGCTTCCAACCGCATATATACATGACCACTTACCATTCTTTTCCACATCACAGTATCCTAATAGACTACCCTCCAACGACAGTATGGAGTGTCCCTCTGACAAAGTTTGTACCAACTTCCAGTTGTAAAACCTAGACTGTGACACCCTCAAAGTATTACCACTCTGATCTCAGACGCTCTTCATACCAAGTATATTTCCCTTTGCTTTATCCAGCAAACCCTTGGTAGCCCAGATCTCAGCCTTGCATCCGCAAGAAAAAACCATATCATCTATATAAAGAAATAGATGTATGAACATACCTGGTGTATACTCCCAGTAATAGCCATTGCTTTCGTCACTGCATTTCTTGCAACCGTTGCTAAGCACATACACATCTGACTGAGCATCCATATCATCTTTCAATCTAGCCTTCCACTTGGAAATCACCTCACAAGAAACTATATTATTGAAAGTCAATGACTCATGTCCATAAATCTTCTCAACTATAGCAACTGCAAGAGCAGCCTCATTATTATCTTCTCTATAGCTAAATAGTTCATGTGTTGAGTGTTGCTCCCTATCACGTGCTAAATGATAGTATATCAAATATTGAGTTTGTACTTCCTGTGAACCAGCTACATGATCAACATTCCCATGAGGTTCCACCTCAAATGTATGATCCTCCTGCAGTTCTACCTCAAACTCAACTCCTTGCAACACCTACACTGAACTCGTACCTATACCAGAACCAATGAAAGTTTTCTTGTATTCCCCACTCTCATTGAAACCCCTATTCATGTAAAGCACTACCTTTGAAGTAACGTCATCTAACCTTTAAAGTTTATAACCCACTATACCTTTATGGTATCCTAGGAATATGCACTTAACCTTAACCGGTTCAAGCATCCCTTACTTAATACTAGCAAGCCAACTAAAAAACCTCAACATATCTATAGGTGTCTTAAATCCAATCGCTGATGATGGTGACCTATTCACTAGATATATAGACATGGTTATATCCTCTGCCCAAAAAACCTTGGATAGACCAGACTGAATCAGAGAACAACGTACCTTAGCCAAGAGTGTCACGTTCGTCTCCTCAACCAACCCATTCTTCTGTTGTATCTCTACAACACCCAAACGTTTGGCGACCCCGCTCTTTATACATCATTGTGTAGACCTCTGATTACAAGAATCAAGAACATTACCCGTCTTGATCTTCCACCCAGTCTGATATTCTCCTAAATGCTTCCTACCCTTTAATGTCTTCCTTGTCACTACCTGACTATCTAGGGTATATATGCGATTAGCCATTTTTGTTCCTGATAATACCACCAGCGAACCCCTTATAACCTTGATCTTTCCCGACTGCATCTTCACGGTAAAACCCTCTTTTTCAAGATTTCCCAGCGATATCAAGTTTCGCCTTAATTTCGAAACATACCTGACATTGTCCAATACGAAAATTAACCCATCTCTTATTTGTACTCGAACCTTACCCGTCCCCCTTACACGGCATTCCCTGCCATCACCAAGCAGTACATTACCACTATAATACTCTTCAAAATCAAGCAAGTAGTCTCTTTTATATGCCATATGGTATGATCCCCTTGAATTTATGATCCAATCCAACAGTTCTTTAACACTCATAGCCATCATAACATTAGCACTGTTATACTCATCAGCTCTAGAACCGGATACCTAATCTTTATTCTTGACAAAACCTTGAGATTTCTTGTGATTGTACCTGGGACAATCCCTCTTTAAATGCTCCTCGGACTGACATATATAACACCTGAGTCTGCTGCTTATTCCTTGTGACTTTGACCATACACTATCTGTATCTTGCTCCTTATATTTTTGACCAGATCTCCTCCTTACATACAACCTTTCACCACCATCTCCTTTTGCTTCTGTCATCTTTTGAAGTTCTCTAGAATTAAGTGTTGCGAGCACGTCTTCTAGCTTCAAAGTATCCGACCATATAGAAAAGTATCCACGAAGTTATCGTTAGACGATGATAAAGATGTGAGTAATAATATAGCCTGATCCTCATCTGATATTACAGTATCTATAGCCACTAAGTCACCTACGAGCTTGTGAAACTCATTAATATGTTCAGACTGACTCTTACCCAAATGCATGATGAAGGTGTATAACTTCTTCTTCAAGTACACATGATTAGATAAAGATTTTGTCATATATAAAGTCACTAACTTTTTCCAAATCCCCACTACAGTCGTCTCCTTGGCGATCTCCCATAAGACCCGATCACCCAGATACAAGCAATCTTTTAAGCTTTCTCAGAATGAACTTATCGATAACCACTATCGGGTCTGCTGGTACTCCTCCAAAGCTACAACAAACCCTACTATTCCACAAAGCCAGTCATCCGTACCATATTCTAAAAACCTGTCTAGTTGTTTGTAACCAACATTAACGACAAGCTCACAAGCCATGTGCAATATACCTGTTGTTGCTAAAAACCTTCTTGCAAATCGAATTAATTAGAATAACCCTAAAACTCGATGTGAAACAAGCAACCAAGTCGATAACCTTGAAACCCAAGTACCTCGACTACAAAACTTATAACATAAGAAAAACCGCAACAAGAACTTTCGCTTTAATTGAATTGTACCCAATATTAGCGAAGCCGAGTTTTAATTATAAAAATCAAAAACTTTGACAAAGAAACAAGCAATTCGAAATTAAACATCCACTACTATTCGTTTTTTTCCTAACAAAAAACTAATAACGATCAAGTAGTTTTAATAAAAAAAATCAAGTGCCCTTTTGTCACCTTGTAGTATACTACCCACGTGCTTATAGAAAAACAAACAAATCAGTGTTGAGTTTTTATTTATTGTTTCTTATTCACATAAATAAGAACCCCACATCTTTGTCTTTTTCACCTGGTTACCCTGCAATTTCCGATACACCTGGATACCCTCAATTAACGTCCAAACCACACCTACACGTTATTTATTTACCCTTAAGGCTTTTTAGAACTCGACGACAAGCTCACAATTCTAAAACTTAAGACACCTTTTATGGTCGAACCTGGTAGCCTAAGCAGATACCTTCTATACCTTCCAGAAAAACGAACACCAAAAGAATCCTTGCTGCCCAAACACGATTACAGCAACCTGATGCTTTCTTCTTCTTGTTGATAACCCAACAAAACCCGAAGCACCAGAACCCTTTTGAAACCTTTTCTTGTCGCACGACGTGGACAAAAATAAGCTGATCAAAGAAAGCCATTATTATCGACTTCCTGCTGCTTCTCTGTTACTGTTCAAGAACCAAAAACAGTAACAATGTCCCTTTCATTTGCGATGCTAAAAAACACCTAAAAACGAACCTCTTCATCACAAAAAACCCGATCAAAAGAAGTGTTCGATATCGATCCTAGACCTTCAAGAACCCTCGACCAAGCTCTGATACCACTTGTTGAAATATCAACCAACAACCCGAAAGCCTAGATGGTTAGACATTGCACATGAAAATACACATCATAGCAATAGTAAGGAAATAATTAGATTAGCATGCCTTTCTACCCGATAGTTCTCATTTCATTTAAATTCTTGCTTTTTACTTTCCTGTTAGCTTTCTAAATCAATTAAAAACCATTTTCAAAAACATGACATAATCAAATTAAAACTAGTGAAACTTAGCTCTTGGGACGACCTCAGATTTACCAAGTCCTGCACTGCATACGACCGAGTTCTCTGCCCGTTAGTGCGTGTTGACATCGGTAGACGATTTTTATAAATTTAAAACTTGTAATAAATTATTCAAAACTATTTACGCATCAATTTTTTGGCACCGCTACCGAGGTGCTAAAATTAGTTGTAATCTGAAATTTTGTATATATTTTGTTCTTATTTCAACATTTTTTCTTGTTAGATATAGTATTTCCCTTTTTCTGTTATATTCTAGATTGGTTTTTCTATAATGTTTAGATAGGGAGATGAGGAGATAGTAGCATGCGCACAAGGAACAAAATTTGTACTTTTGGGATCAAGATAACGTCAGACCAGGCGTGGTAAAACCCGAGATTGGCAATGACGTCAAATTCGTGATTAGCATCCAGTTTATGAAGGAACTAAGACCAATCTGTCCGCAGTACTAAGACGCTGAAAGCCACGAACATGTGCAAAGTTGTTGAGAGCGCAAAGCTTTTCCACACCCTATGCGTCCACTCGAGACGCAAAAAATGCTTAGAGTGTCCTTGTTACATTGATCAAGTCAGCCAGGAAGAGGGAAAAAGGCTTCCTGCAATAGTGATCAACATCTTTAATCTTCATTAAAAAGCATTCATCAAGCAGTTATGCCCACCTTTTAAAACTTCCAAGAAATTGGAATAAATTCAAAGTTTCCAACAAGGGATAGATGAAACGTTGTATCAAGCTTGGGAATGATACATTTGACTTTTATACAATGTTTGTCACACTAAAAAAAAATTAATATAGATAAATAATTTTAAACACGATGAATTAATACTATGATATTTGATATGCTTAACTATATCCAGGATAAAAAAGAAGATTAGTTGTATGAAACAATAAGATTAGTATTAATTATTTGAATTAGATATAATAGAAGAAACATATTTTTTCCAACAATCTATATTATGAATAAATTGAAATACACTAAAAAACAACTAGAGACCGATATCATTATAATATAATGGTATCAAAGTAGACTAATTTTACAAAAGATAAAATACACAACTATAAAAAATTAAATACTAAGATATTAGTTAGAAAACTAACCATACGCCAACAAAACAATTTTAATAACAAAATTTATTACGATATCTAAATCATTTATATAGAATAAATTATATTTCCTATTTAAATCAATACTCTTCCCCAATACCACACTCAATTTCTGAATACCATCAATGTTCAAGATCTTCTACACTAAATTAGACACTACCCTCCCGCTTAATGCGCGACTCTAAGAGTTTCATGTCTCTGATGACACAACTCAAGCCCTTTGACTCAATACAAAAATCAGCAGACCATAACAGACTTGGTATGATGGAGCAACCACTAGGGAAAGAACCAACGATAGCTTGGATAACATTGATACGAAGAAAATTAAGGAGAATATTCATGCTTTTCGAGGAAGTTGTAAGATTTGTAAAGAGAAGCATCTAACCAAAGAGTGTCCTCTCAAAAAAACACTCGATAGTTACAAAGCAACATATTAATCCATTGAGAAACCAGCATCAATTTCGTAAAAATCAATAAAAACAAATCGCGAATGATGAATGGATTAGGATATTCATTGAAAACACAGGCTTGAACTTAAGGGCACTTGACACTACAACAAAGAACCTGCAGGTACAAGTTGATCAACTAGCCCAAATGGTCCTCACTAATACAGGTGAAAGAGTTAAGGCAAAATGAAAATGGGTAAGGAACACATGAAGGATCCGGTTCCTCGTGACTTCCCTATTGTTCAACCTTATGTACCACCTATGCCATTTTCAGGACATTTAAAACAACAAAGGGGTAAAACTCGCGAAACTATTTGTAAAGAAAGCACTGAGAAAAACTCATAACAAAACTAAGTAAGAGAATGTAACCTTAGACTGTTGGATATTATGGTCAAAGATGTAGAAAGGCATAAGCAGATACTTACACCTACCGTACACCCTTTACCCAACCTTATACCAGTGGTGCAACCGTGTATGCCACTAAGGCCATTCTGTGATGAAGCGAATGCTGCAAGGAAAAAGGAACATGATAATGATATTCCATTACAAGATGGCGTGATGCAACCTCTAACCCATCAAATAGTTCACATCACACCACCCGAGGATGATTATGTAGCACCGGCTACTAGTCTTATTTTGGACAAGCATTTGAACGAATTTAGGGAGGAATTTTCTGATATTACCAGGGTTGACAAAAGGCTAGATGGTAACCCTATTAATGATGTAAAGGAGCTCTCAGAGATAATAAAGACATATGATTTTGAGACCTTCATTCAGAAATTATTACATAGAGTTAGCCAATTACCAAACGAAACCAGTAAGAAAAAAGGGAAACGAAATCTCATCTGCGATATAGTTTTCCCTACCCAGTGGCAACCTTACTCACTCGTGGTGTTCATTGCTACTCTCACCCGCACTTAATTTTAAGTGAGGGGAGGAACACCTTATTACTTGGAAAATAATATTGGAGTTAAGCTCGTGACTCAAACAAAAACAAGCGCTTCATGGGAGGCACCCCATGCCTATATTTTTATGTTTTATTTGTGAATTTGGTTGGTTTTGTATTGTTCTTACCTGGTTTGTAGGTTCTAAAAGCAAGGACTCCAAATTCGAGGTCATCTTGACTCATGATTTATGGTAAGATTGTTGCTGTCTGCAGCAATTACGGCGTAACAATCTTAGTTACGCCGTAATGACTAAAGCTGCGGTGTAATCCTTTCCATGGTTACACCGTAACTGGACTTAATCAAAAAAAATTTAAATTATTCATCCACATAATTATGTTTAGATTTTTACAAAACCGTGTATAATTAAATGAACTTTGCGGGTATGTTCACTGGAAACCCTCACGAGACTTCACTCGTCCACTTGGGCCACCAAATGGTTTAAAAGGCTTGTTGCATATGCTAAATGCAACTGTGATTCGTACGAAAGTGAGTTAGGTTTTCATGTATATTTTTATTTTGAACGTTTAATGCACGTAGTTTTTTTAATGATTTCAGGGGAATACGAGTTTGCTCAGGACATGTTTGTCAGGATTCATCTCTTGTCATCATCATTCGAAGAGCAGGAGAAATGCTCATAGGAGTTTCTTGTTCTAATTCTACTCTTATTTTTAATTTTTAATTCCATAATGTACAATAAGGACATTGTACAAACCAAGTGGAGGATGGGAGTAGAATTACCACTTGACCTATATTTGCCTTCGATTTTCTAGTTTTCTTTGAAAGATGGTGCCAATTTTAAATTTTTTGACATGATTTTCTTACTGAACTAGAATAGATCTTTGCCGAATGCACATTTACCCTTTATTTAAATTGGTGAGGTTAAGCCTGATGATTCCATTTTCATCCATATTACAAAAATCCACCAAAAATATAAGTGTGTCGGTAGTATTGTAGACTTTAAAACTTGGCATGTACATTATTTCGAGACCTAATTGTTTAGCAGGAACAGATGGTTCAAGAAGGAAACATTTAGGAATTCAACCAAATATAGCCCATATATGTTATGTTGTGTGCGTTTATCGACTTGTCACATTGACTTGTCGACCTCCTGTGATAAAACCCTTTTGTTGCACTCATTATTAGTGCAAGATACCCTTAGATCACCCTGTTGAACCAATCTTTGTTTTAACCCAAATTGATTAAATGTATCGTTACACCATTTCGCCTTAGCCAAACATGTAGTCTATATTTTATTTGTGTTGAAATTTATGGCTACTCAAGTCCATGGTTCGGGGGAATGGGTTCATAAATTTTGCACGTTCGTAAAAGACCTATGATTTGTGATTATTGAAGACCCCCTGTAGTATCATCACTTTTGATATTGTTCATCTCAAGTAGGGGGATGTATATTGTATATGTCAGGAGTATTGTGTAAAAAAATATATTAATAAGCTCATGTAGTGTAATTATATGTTGGTTATGTTTTTATAAAACCAACTAGTTATTCGAGATATAAGGATGGTGCACCTATAATCCATCTGTTTGATTTTGAAGGTTGGGCTATTATGATCCGCATGACTTCATTATTATATCTGATACTAGCCCATTATTGTGACTATGATTAGAGTTTCGCGCTTGGACACTTGAACTATGGATGGACAGTAGCCGGTTATGACAACCTTATATTATATATGACTATTTGTTTTGCGTTTATTTATCAACAATTATATGTGCGTCCCGTGTCTATCCTAACCCTTTTAATGATTCTAGCCTTTAGCCTGCTTGAGTTAATGATTTGAGCAATCATATGTGTCTCTGCCATGGATTTGGACGAGCATGTGTGGTTTTGTCGCCTTTTCTGGATCAGTGGTATCAAAAAGAGTCAAACACCTTTTCAAACCTTTGTGTGTCACCCATGTTGCCTTTAAAAACTATTTAGACCTTATTTCTAACTAGTGTATATTTTTATACTTTCCAAGCTTATGATAGAATACATGTTATGCCAGTGCAATTGAGTATCACCTCGAAAATGAAACACTTAGACTAGCGAGAGTTAAGTGATTTTGATCCCTTTTTCATGAGGTGTTCGGCTTTGATGTTCTCTAGCATAAGTAAATTATGAATTCATTTCTTCGAGTTAAATTAGGGAAATCTTTATGAAATCAATATGAGTTTATGAAATCATATAATGATTTATGAAATCATATATTACAGTTAATAACGAATTCATATATGATTCGTTATACGAATCATATATGATTTTCGCAATTCGTGACTGAAAAAAAAAATCGAAAAAAGTTCCTCGAAAGTATATCGTGTCACCCGTCTACTGAAAGATAAAAAAATACTCTCGCGATGTGTATTTTTTGTCATGTGACGATTACATTGTAGATATTTTTTTTAAAAAAAGGTGTAAAATGGAGTTTATTTATTTTTGATTGAAAAAATGATGGCCCATACTTGGTATCATTGGGTCTAGACAAATGTGGGTCTACATATCTTAACTCAACCCTTTAATGATTCTAGCCTTTAGCCTGCTTGATAATGATTTGAGCAATCATATTTCTCTGCCAAGGATTTGGACGAGCAAGTGTGGATTTGTCGCCTTTTCTATCAGTTGGGTATCGAAAGTGTCAAACCCTTTTCAAACCTTTGTGTGTCACCCATGTGCCTTTAAAAACTATTTTAGACCTTATTTCTAACTATGTATATTTGTACTTCCAAGCTTATGATAACAACATGTTTAGCCAGAGCAATTGATATCATCTCTCGAAAATGAAACACATAGACAGTGAGAGTCAAGTGATTGTGATCCCTTTTTCATAGGTGACGCTTTGATGTCGTCTAGCCATAAATAAATTATGAATTCATGTCTCCGAGTTAAATAAGGAAATCTTTCTATAAGTTACCTAAACGGGGTTCTACTTGAGGCAAGTAAAATCAAGTGTGGGTATTTGATAACATCAAAATATTAATACTTTTTAGTATCAAATTCCTACTAAAAGCTTGTAATTATTGTATAAATACCTGAAAATGATACTTAATCACTTATTATGTCTTTACAGAAGAAATACAGCATATGAACAAGAAACACTAGATTGACATGAAATCAAGCAGTGGACGAATTCCCAAGAATGCTATAACGTAACCAACCCTGCAGGTATTACACCGTAACCCATAGAAGGAAATTATGGTCATCACCTAGGTTATGGTGTAATTGATTAGTTACATTTACGCCGTAACATGCCACGTTATGGAATGATGACTCATCCTAGTCACCATTATGGCGTAACAAGGACGTTTCAGTTACGCCATAACACATATTATGCCTACGGAATGGAAGCCCAACTCAGCATGGTTACGACGTAACCAAGTGTAGCGGTTACGCCGTAACAGGATCGAAATATATAAATAGAGCCCTCATTCTGCACATTCGACATCTACCCTTCTTCCACAGTACCAAAGGGTGAACCAAGCCTCTATAGAAGTCCACCAAAAGTCGAAGGGAGAAGTCACGAAACATAATTTTTGTATTCATCATTTAAAAACGCATACTGTAAGAATTATGATCTTTCAACCCATGATTTCTTCATTTATTTCTTGTTGTGCTGTTGCTATGAGGGGCTAAGCACTTCAAGTGCTGGTTTAGTTATAAATTTTCTATTGTTATGTTGATTGTTTCCTGTTTAATTATCGCTTTATTAGATATCCTTATAGCCTTTCAGTGATCCCTGTGTTTTGGTAGTGTTGAAGGTGGCTTTGATCCTGTTAGTTATGTTATTAGGCGGACTTGTTGAACATAGGATTAGCAGGGTAGTAGGATAGGTTGGCATCTGTCCCTTTTATTTAAACGTCTCTTTTGAGGTCGTTTTCCGTGACTTGTGTTTGTGCCCTGAAGTAGCACCCCAATGTTACCATTCCGCTGCGTTGTCATGATTTTTGGGGGTGTTACAAGTTGGGTTTAATCACTGCAACTTAGATGCCCTACCTTCATGACTTTCGGGGGTTTCGGGATCGCAAAAAGTATAGGACAGATCTCAAATGCCAATTCGGGTATGTTGATATTAGAACCACTAATAAAACAATGATTAGGCATTGCACATGAAAATACACATCATAGCAATAGTAATGAAATAATTAGGTTAGCACGCCTTCCTCTTGATAGTTCTCATTTCATTTAAATTCTCGCATTTTACTTTCCTGTTAAGCTTTCTAAATCAATTAAAAACCATTTTCAAAAACGTGACATAATCAAATTAAAACTAGTGAAACTTAGCTCTTGAGACGACCTCAAATTTACCAAGTCCTGCACTACATACGGACGGGTTCTCTGCCCATTAGTGCGTGTAGACATCGTTAGATGAGTTTTATAAATTTAAAACTTGTAATAAATTATTCAAAACAATTTACGCATCTGCTACTGTTTTGAACAATCATGACAAATTGTCTTATAAGTTTGAAAAATGTTTTTTCATAGGATATTCAACTTCAAAAAATGCTTACAAACTTTTGAGTCTTGATACTAGAAATGTTTTCTTCTCAAGGGATGTAAATTTCTATGAAACTATTTTTCCATTCAAAATGAAAACCTATGATGCTAAAAGTCTTGATAATGTTAGTGAAAGTGATCATTTAAGTTTTTTTAATGGTAATAGATCTCAAAATCCCAATGATGAAGGGAGGAATTCATTAGTTGATGATGGTAGTAGCCCTCTTCTTAGGCATAGGTCGACATATACTAATAATCTATACCAGGAAGAGGGTATATGCAGCCCACTTTGATGATCAAAGTCCATTTGAAGGAATTCAAATTGATATTGGCTCATCACCAACCTTTTCTAATGATATGATTGATCAGGACAATATTGTGCAAACACATGGTGTAAGAAGGTCTAGTAGACCATTTAAAATGCCTGCAAAATTTAATGATTTTATTGTGGGGTCTAATGTTAGGTATGTTATTAAGATATATGTTAGTTATACATGTTTAAATAGATCTAATTATTGTTTTGCCACTACTCAAAATGAGTATGTGGAACCATCTAGTTGTGTTGATGCTTTATGTGATAATAACTGGATTAAAGTTGCGAATAATGATATTGAAGCTTTAAAACATGATTAATACTTGGACTATATGTAATTTATCTGCTGCTAGAAAGTCAATAGGATGTAAATGGATATTCAAGATTAAGTATAAGGCTTATGGTGCTAGACTTGCTGCTAAAGGCTTTAGTCAAAAGGGAAGGTTTTGATTATGATGAAACCTTTAGTTTTGTAATTAAAAGGGTAAGTTCGAGGTGCTTGATTAGTATAGTTGTTAAAATGAATTGGCCTTTATACCAGCTTGATGTGAATAATGTTTTCTTATATGGTGATTTGATCGAAGATATTTATATGACTATGCCACAAGGATATGATTGTGATGATAAGTCTAAGATGTATAAATTGAATATGTCTTTGTATTGGTTAAAGCAAGCCCTAAGACAGCGGAATGCAAAGTTGACCACTACACTAGTTGAGCATGACTTTGTTTAGAGTAATTTTGATTACTCTTTATATGTCAAGAATGAAGGATCTGTGTTTTTTGCATTGCTTGTCTATGTTGATGACATTGTTATAACTGGCAATGATGAATCTGGCATAAATGATTTCAAACAGTTTTTGAGTACTAAGTTTCAAATTAAAGACTTGGGGGAGTTGAAATATTTTCTAGGAATAGAAGTGTTAAAAAATGACAAAGGTATTTGTATGTCTCAAAGAAAATAATATCTAGAACTTCTTCGTGAATATGATCTATTGGCTGCTAAACTTGTAGATACTCCTTTTCCAGAAAATACAGTGTTAAGTTTTAAAGAAAGTAAAAGTGATAAATTCTTAAAGTGTTTTACTAGTTATCAAAAACTGGTGGGTAAATTGATATAATTGACAAACACAAGGCCTGATATTAGCTATGATGTGGATTTTTTAAGTCAACATATGCATAGTCCTTTACAATCTTATTTCAAGGCTGCATTAAGAGTCTTAAGATATTTGAAAAAGTCGCTAGCGATTAGTTTGCAGTTTAACAAAGCCTTAGATCTAAAACTTAAAGCCTATGTTGATGCAGACTAGGCAAAATGTCCTAAAAGAAGGAAATTTGTTACTGGTTTTTGTATATTTCTTGGACAATCTTTGGTGTCTTAGAAAAGTAAAAAGCAAGCCACTCTTTCTACAAGTTCTGCTGAGGCATAATATAGAAGTATGGCTTATGCAACATAGGAAATAATTTGGTTGGGTAATCTGTTACATAGTCTTGGGCTTAATGATTTATATTCAGTTGAATTGTTTTGTGATAATAGCTCAGGTATTCAAATAGCTGCAAATCCTATATCTCATGAGAGGACAAAACATTTTGAATTGGAAGTTCATTTGGTTAGAGAAAAAGTCTCACCCGGTATTATTAAAATTGCAAAAATTCATACAAATGTTTAAACTGCCTACATTTTTATCAAGTGTCTTGGTACTGTGCAACACAATTTGTTTTGTAAAAAACTTGGTATGCAGGATTTGTTTGTAGTTAAGGTGTGGATAAAGCTCAGGACATAAGTAATTGTGCAAGCAAAGAGAGTGCTCAAGTTGTTGTTGACTTAAAAGCTTGAGGGATGATGTTGAAGATGTCAAGTATTATTGGTGGTCAATCTTTGGTCAACAAATATTGAAGGGCCTCTTAGTCATTTCTCCAAAGTGGTTTAGTTGTGTTTCTAGTTAAGCAGCTAAAGTCAAGTTGATGGGAGCTTAGGGTCTAAACTGAAACATTGGCTTATATAAGCCTAACCCGATCTAGGGTTTATTCATTCAGCCAAATCTATTGTTCTTTCATCTCTTTCTCTATCAAATTGTTAAGTATGTGTGATATCAACCTTTGATATCAAGTTTGTTCTTATGAGTCTGCTAGTTAAGATCAATCTTCATTGATATAATTTCTGAGTGTTTGAGTGTATTTGTAGTGAGGTATTGGTAAGATTCACCTAGTAGGGATTACCATCTTTCTTTTGTAATTGTTTGGTATGAACACGCTTGTGAACTTATCTAATAAAAAGCATAAGGAGTGGTTAGTTGAGTGCAATCTGAATTTCCTTAGTTGTTTTTTGATATTCTTTACGAAAAAAAATTCTTTTGTTTTAAAAATATTTTCTTGCTTTACTAGAAAAAGGTAATGCTGAAATACAAGGCTGGAGACATGAGTATATAAAAAGAAAAAAAATATATGGAAAAACCTTTTTGTGTAGTAAATTTTTGATTTCTACTTTTTGAAAAAGAAAAAAATTAACTCAATTTGGACACGAGGATACGGCAAACACAATTCAATAAAGATGGTATTTCGATACCCATGAACTCCAAACCGTTTGGAGTTCACACAAGCAATACAATCAGGTAGAAAAGCAGATGCAACAAAAATGAAGAATAAGTAATGGTCATCATTACAATTAGAGTAAACTGCAAAAATCATCCCTGTGGTTTGTAGTTTGTGGCACTAATTATCCCTAGCCGATACTATTGGCACTAATCATCCCTGCGTGACAAATGTATGGCAAAAATCATCCTTATTGGGGATGATTTTAGTATCGGCTAGGGATGATTAGTGTCACAAACTACAAACCACAGGGATGATTTTTGCAGTTTACTCTTACAATTATGATAAATGTTTTCTTATACAGTTGTCGCTACAATAAAAAAAACTCAAACGATTCCATTTTAGCTCTCCCTGGCTTTTGGAACCATTGCATAATTGAATTTTGGTAATGCTTATTGACTAAGTTTAATTCTAGTAGGTATGAAAAGTTATGGATAAACTTTAATGAAATAATCTGATTACTCATATAAAATATTCAGACTTAAAAACGACATCGGTGGTTTGATAAAAAAAGAGAAAAAAACGTTTACAAATGTCAAAATTCTGTGTGTTAAGTCTGAGATTCATAATAGTTCATGTATGCGTAAAATTAATTAAAGAGTTTCATAATTTGCAAGTAAATTATTAGTTAAGGTTAGATAATGAGAATCAAGACACAATTAACAAAATAACTGAGTAACAAATTTAAGATCTTAGAAAAACACATGTTGATTATAATAAAGGGTTAATGACTTAAAAATGTATCCAACTTGTCATTTTTTGTTATTGTATGTAGCCATTTTTTTTTTTTATTGTATGTATCCAACTTGAAAATTCATCATATTATATGTAGTCTGTTACCTCTCATTTGCAACGTTAGTCCATTTAACTAACGAACAGCTGCAACGTTAGTCCATTTAATTTTTTTTTATTTCGGTTTCAGTTTACGAGCAATAATAAAAAAAATGTAAAAAATTATTTTTTTTATTTTGGTTTAAGTTTAAGAGCAATAATTAAAAACAAAATTTAAAAATTAATTTTTTTATATAGGTTTCAGTTTACGAGCAATAATAAAAAAAATTAAATTTTAAATTTTTTTTATTTCGGTTTCAGTTTATGAGCAATAATAATAAAAAAAATTTAAAATTTATTAAATTTTTTTAATTTCGATTTCAGTTTACGAGCAATAATATAAAAAAAAATTTAAATTATATTTTTTATTTCGGTTTAAGTTTAAGAGCAATAATTAAAAAAAAATTTAAAAATTTAAATTTTTTTATATCGGTTTCAGTTTACGAGCGATAATAAAAAAAATTAAAAAAATTATTAATTTTTTTATTTCGGTTTCAGTTTACGAGGAATAATAATAAAAAAAAATTTAAAAAATTATATTTTTTATTTCGGTTTCAGTTTACGAGGAATAATAATAAAAAAAAATTTTAAAAATTATATTTTTTATTTCGGTTTCAGTTTACGAGGAATAATAATAAAAAAAAATTTTAAAAATTATATTTTTTATTTCGGTTTCAGTTTACGAGCGATAATAAAAAAAAAATTATTAATTTTTTTTAATTTCGGTTTCAGTTTACGAGTAATAATAAAAAAAAATTTTAATTTTATTAAATTTTTTAATTTCGGTTTCAGTTTACGAGCAATAAGAAAAAAAATTAAAAAAATTAATTTTTTTTTATTTCGGTTTCAGTTTTCAAGCGATAATAAAAAAATTAAAAATTATTAATTTTTTTTATTTCGATTTCAGTTTACGAGCAATAATAAAGAAAATTTAAATTTATTAATTTTTTTAATTCTTTTTATTATTGCTCGTAAACTGAAACCGAAATAAAAAACGTGTATAAACCATGTATAAAATGTCTGTAAAAACGTGTATAAATTTTAAAATAACTTGAAAATATATTTTTGTAACATAACTGAATTTTGAGTTAATTGCAAACAGTCGTTAGCATAAAGGACTATCGTTGCAACTGTTCGTTAGTTAAATGGACTAACGTTGCAAATGAAAGGTAACAGACTACATATAATAGGTCGAATTTTCAAGTTGGATACATACAATAACAAAAAATGACAAGTTGGATACATTTTCAAGTCATTAGCCCAAATAATTAAAGTATGATTTTGATGCTCTTGTGAACTTGAATTATTGTATTGCAACATGATTACAGCGAATCAAGCTTTCTACTAGTTGGGTTTAGACAACACTTCTCCAACGTTTGCCTCGGCCATTCAAAACTCCGTTCCTGCCATCACATTTCTCATGGCAGCCATCCTCAGGCAAGCTCTAGCTTGAAACCTTCAATTCCAAACTAACTTTCTTTGAATTAAGGGTGGAGCTATATAGAGCCGATGATATTTTATTGCAAGTTTAGTAATATTTAGCATAAAATTTCGTCTTGATCACTGGTACATGTATGATAGAGTTATTAACAATAGGTTTGAACACCCTACGAAAGATGGCTCCATCGCTGCTTGGACCGCAGCTTAACTTGGTTCCGCCTTATAAGCATATTCAGCAACTAAGGGCATCCACTATATGGTAAACTTGTAAAAAGGTTTATAACTAAGTCATATCGCCAGCTCATAAAAGCTTTTGGTTGTATAAAGACTGCTATATATGAACTTTTTAAAACTTCATAAACATCTGATAAAACTCAAATGTATTAAATTATAAAGATGTTTTAAAATATTCGACATCTACATGCCAATTAAGCATGAAATAGATGTTTAATATTCTTAACAAAAGTGTGAACATCCTTATGTAATAAACATCATTGTGGATGCTGTAATACTAACACTAGCAAAAAAAAAGCATGTCATGCGTATTAACTTAAATCCATCCCATAATGATAGCCACTTAACTTGATAATTAAATTACTATTATGTA
>BQNB010008918.1:58167-88400 GCA_026074375.1 Tanacetum coccineum
GAATGATGAGAAGGTCATCATTATCAGGCGTGAGATTAAGGGAAGTCTTGATAACTATCTAAGTGACTCGAAGCGGTTGACATGGGTGCGAAGATTGGAGATATGTGTCGGTCTTGCGCATGGATTGAGTTACATTCATTATGACGAACAACGTGATTTTAGCGTGATACACCGGAACATCGACAGTGAAGTGATTCTATTGAATGATAATTGGGAACCCAAGTTACCTGAATTTAGACTTTCCATGAAGATTAAAGCATCTCAAAAGCATCTTTCTTTCCATACTGATAATGTTCCGAACACGATCGGGTATACTGACCCAACGTATTTAGAGACCAAAAGTGCACACCACAAGTCGGATATGTACTCCTTTGGGATAGTAATGTTTGAACTACTGTGTGGTAGGAAAGCGGTGATCGACGACGACCAAGATAATAAGTATTTGGCTTCGGTGTCTGTTGCCCATTATAGGGAGAAGAAACTCAATGAAATAATTTATTCGGATCTATGGAATCAAATGGACTCTCAATCCTTTAACATTTTTGCAGAAATAGCATATGACTGCTTGAATGAACGTCCAAATATTGATGAGATTGTCACGAGACTTGAGAAAGCGTTGGAACTTCAACGGGAACATCATAATGCGGTAATACGGTTTTTCTTTTCCATCTGTCTATTATAATAAGAAGTTTAAAGAGCACAGGGTGTTTGATGGGTTCGAACAGACTATGCCAAGGGGTGTTTGAGAATTGAGAGTGTGTATAGTTAATGTGTTTCAAACTGTGTTGCAACCAACTAGCAGCGACGAGTACCCTGCAATCAAAAGTTTTGACAAGCAATCTTTTTTTGATTACATGTTTTTTGTGATAACGACTTTATGCATGACAAAATTTTTAAGATTTAACCTTATCGGACACCATTTCATTTAAAAATGTCAAGTACATGTGTATCAAGATATAATGACGATATGGAAACGGTAGTAAGTAGTATTACGATGTTGTAATAATTAGCGGTGAAAGGTATTTGTAATGAAAACGGTAGCGGGCAATAAAGTGGACCAAATTATGAACTCATATCTTATTTATTGGTTTACAAATTCATCCCACGAATTATGCATATCAGCTCTAATTTGTCTTATCTTTACAAATTCATCATACGCAACTTTTAAATCTTTTTTTTCTTTTTTTACAAATTCATCTCAATCCCGATTCATATTTCAATAACGTTACACGAAACACTTAATCACAATATCTCAATTATAACTATTTACCGCTATAAAATTCTGTCAATATGCACGGATACACGTCTGTCTCATTTATGTAACTTGTAAAAACTTGAATGGAGTAGCAGTTTGTGATTTATATATTTCAAAAAAGTAACTTAAACAAAAAAGTTTGTGAATAATGTCTTTGAAAAGAAAAAAAATCTGGAATTTTCTTTTTTTAGTTTTTAATTTCGATAATAATATCATTGACGAAACGCGGAATTAGAAAATTTACTTATGCAAACAACACTTTAATAGTGGTGGGATGATCATAATGACAACATTCAATTCAAATTTGTTAACGGGCGTGTGCTATATTAATTATACAATGCCCATATAAGTGTGTATTACTAAAAAAATAGTAATTAATAGGAGAGAGATGCCATAAGATTTATAAGTTGTATAAGTTAAAATTAAGTTTTGAGTATTTGAGAGTTGTACCATAAGCTTTATAATTTGTATTACTTAAAATTTTGCATGCATTTAATGAGGAATTGATGTATTTAATTAGTTTATACTTATACAAAATGCTTTATTATGTGTATTAATTTAATGTTTAAGAGACATTTAATGGATGAAACATTTGTATTTTTAATGATTGTACTATAAGTTTTATAAGTTGTATTATTTAAAATTAAGTTTTGTGGATTTAAAGATTGTACTATAAGCTTTATGAATTGTATTACTTAAAACATTAATGAAGAGAGAATGTGCAATTCTTTTTATATGTAGTATAGATATAAAAGAAAATATTCATAATCAATTTTAATGTGACATGTGAAAAATTGGGTCTACCAATTGAGGCGACCGGTTTGGTGCATCTACTTTCCAACTTTTGTGCATCTACAAAAATTAGTTGAATTAGACACATTTTTAAGGTTAAATGTCTACGCTTAAAAATGTGTAAAATTATAATGGCTACACTTTGTTATATGCGGTGATAATTGGTGTGACAAATTTTTCTACACATATAAGTGTGAAAATATTATCAAAATTCCTATAGTTAAAAGTGTGGAAAATGTCCACACCTAAAAGTGTGGCAAAATTACAAAACATGTAAACATTGTTAAATATTCACACCTAAAAGTGTGGAAAAGTGTCAAAATGTCTACACTAATAAGTGTCGCGTTTTAATAAAAAAAAATCTTCACTTTTAAATGTAGCTTTGTTGTAATTGTACACACTTATATGTGTGAATTATTTTTTTAAAGATTTGTGACACATATAAATGTGACAAAATTTTGATCAATATAAAAAAAAGTCCACGGTTAAATATACCGTAGAGAAAAAACCGTGAAGAATTCAACTTTTTTTTAGTGAAAGAAGACAAAATTGAGCAAATGTCTTTATTTTTCTATCAAATAAAAAACTTTGGCTGAGGAAAACATAAATTTGATAAGTTATTCGAAACATAAAATAAAACCAAAATATTAGTGAGAATTTTTACCGTTTAATAAATAAATTATAAATATTCATCGATGGTTGTTGTAAATATCGAAAAATAAATAAATAAAATCTTTACGTAAGAATAACAATGGACCTGCAAAGTGCAAACTATATACAAGGATTAATTCAAGAAAAGAGGATTATATACGTACCTTTGACCAACAACTTTTGTAATTGTATTTGTAACTCACCTTTTTTGTTGATAAACAGATTATGTCTTCGCGCATGGACAACTTTGCTCACTTAAAAATTTCCTTTGAAAGTATACTATCAGCGACCGACAACTTTGATGACGAAAATGTTATCGCCAACGGTGGATATGAAAAGAGTTACGAGGGACATCTCTCGTGGTCCGGTGAATTCATTGCAATCACTGCTCGGAAGTTTAATAAGGATGAAGATGAAATGTTTTGGACTGAGGTTTCGATGCTTTCTAGTCTCAAGCACCAAAATCTGGTTTCATTACTTGGCTTTTGTTATGAAAATGGTGAAAATATCATCATAACCAGGCGGGAGATGAAGGGAAGTCTCAGCAACCATCTAAGTGATGCTACGTTGTTGACATGGGTGCAAAGATTGAAGATATCGGTCGGTCTTGCGCATGCGTTGAGCTATATTCATTATGACGAGTCACGCGACTTTAGCGTAATACATCGAGACATCAGCAGTTTCACGGTTTTGTTAAATGATAACTTCGAGCCCAAGTTATCTAGATTTGAAAACTCGATGAAAGTTGAAGCATCTCAAAGGCACCATTCTTTCCATACTAGTGAAGTATGGAGTACGAGATATGAAAAGACTAAAAGTGTGAACCACAAAAACGATATATACTCCTTTGGGATAGTATTGTTTGAATTACTGTGTGGTAGGGAATCAATAATTGCCGACGACATTAACAAGTGTTTGGCTCCAGCAGCCATTCTCCTTTACAAAGAGAAAAAGCTAAATGAAATAGTTGATAGGGATCTATGGAAACAAATGGACTCGCAATCGTTTGACATCTTCGCGGAGATAGCATATGACTGCTTAAAAGACGAACTATCGCAACGCCCAAACATATATGAGATTGTCCCAAGACTAGAGAAAGCGTTGGAACTCGCACGCGAAAACAGGCCTGTAAGATTTCTTTTTCGCTTTCATTTTTTCTGTCACAATAATTACTATGCTCTATATTTGTTTCGGAATATACACCTTCACTCCACATTTGATATTATGTCTTCCGTACGTTGCTGGACCTCACTCAATATTGTACAATGTCAGAAGTTTTGAAATGTATATAGGATATGACGTTGAAGTTGAATTTTGGGACCACTTGAATTTTGCAATATCATTCTGTTGCAATATTATTTGATTAATTACAATTTGATTACAAATACACGTCAGTAAAATAAACTGAAATGGGTTTAATTCTATTAACATCCTTTTGTAACATAAACTCTGTTTTTGTGATAGGTACACTCTTCACCCGACCACCTTGCTCACCTAAGAATCCCCCTTGAAGATATAGAATCCGCCACCAACTTCTTTGCTAAAAAAAATGTCATCGGACAAGGTGGATTTGGAAAGAGATACAAGGGACAGCTTTTGTGGTCCGGTGAGTTGATAGATATCACTGCTCGGAGGTTAATTAATAAAGAATGGGATAAAAAAGAAAAACAGTTTTGGACGGAGATATCGATGCTATCTAGTCTCAAGCATAAGAATGTTGTTTCTATTGTTGGGTTTTGTAATGAAGTTGGTTCAGAGACCATCATTTACAAGCACGAGTCCAGGAGAAGGCTCGACGGCTATCTAAGTAACCCGGTGTTGTTGACATGGGTGAAAAGATTGGAGATATGTGTCGGTATTGCGCATGCATTGAGTTACATTCATTATGATGAGCCACGCGATTTTAGCGTTATACACCGGTACATCAACAGTTACACAATTCTATTAAATGATGACTGGGAACCCAAGTTATGTGAATTCCAGCACTCCATGAAGATTAAAGCATCTGAAAGGCACCAAACCTTACGTTGGTTTACAAAGGGGAATACAGACCCAACATACACTGTGAACCACAAGTTAGATATCTACTCCCTTGGGATAGTATTGTTTGAATTACTGTGTGGTACGAAATCAGTAAGTGACAGTCAAGATAATAAGTATTTAGCTCCCGTGGCAATTTTTCATTATAGAGAGAATATACTCGATGATATGATCGATCCAAATCTATTGAAACAAATGGATCCAGAATCATTCAACATTTTCACGAAAACAGCGTATGACTGCTTGAATGAAGAACAATCGCACCGCCCAAATATAGATCAGATTGTCACAAGACTTAAGAAAGCGCTGGAACTTCAGTTGGAACGTGAAAATACGCCTGTAAGATGTCTTTTTTGTCTCTTTCCTCTTTACTATCAGAATAACTACTCTTTACTGTTATCAATAATAATAATTAACTTATTACTGTATTTAGGATATGATGTTTGAGGAAAACTCAGTAGTTGTGACGGCAGGTGAAGGTACATCATCCAATAATGAAAAGGTAATTGTTTTTTCTGTTCACTCTTGTTGTATGGTACTGAATTTCTTAAGGAGATGAATACGCCACCATAGGAGTTTGGAACAAATATCTAACTTTTTTTTTCCTTTGATCGATTTATGTAAAAACTGAGCAACTAACCTCACTGTGAAGTCTTTCACACAATGAATCTGCACACTTGGTAATGTTTTCTTGTTCGGTACATATAGGGACTAGTGACCTTTGTATCACCACGCACTGAACCCGATGTCAGCATAAAGAGAATGTCTTCCCTGAAAGATCTTTCTCACTTAAAACTCAAGTATCAAGATATAGTATCAGCAACCAACAATTTTGCTGATGAAAATATGATCAGAGAATATTGGTTCGGAAAGATTTTCAAAGGTCGTCTCTTACATTCAGGACAATTCATTGATATTATTGTCAAGAGGTTCTGTACCGGGTGTATGAAACATGCGAGCAAAAGTATATATATATATATATATATATATTTTTTTTTTTTGAACGGCGACTTTTATTAAAAAAAAACTAGCAAGGAGCTAGAAATACAAAGAAATAAGAGACGGGTTTTTATACCAATCGTCCCAGCTAAACAAAGTATTGCATCTATACCGACACCAGTAATAAGAACTACAAATAATCTCATCAAAAAACGTCTCCTTAGATTTGGGCTTGGCCTCGAACATCTTCTTATTACGAAAATTCCATAGAAGCCACCACATCACAAAATAAATACCTTGGAACATGCTTTTATTCTTCTTCGGCAGTTTTACATTATCGATCCAAGACCTCCATTCTCCGTAAGAGTTAATATCCATAAAAGGCACGTCCCACCACCGATTTATTAATTTAGAAATCTTCTTTGCCGTGTTACAAGCGAAGAACAAATGATCATTGGTTTCAATCCCGACATCACAATTCACACAAGATAGAGACTCAATATCTATACCACGTCTGGAAATGTTAAATCTAGTAGGTAAGGAGTTCGTCATTACCTTCCAAGCGAAGGTGTTCACTTTGTTGGGAACATATCGAATCCACCTAGTCTTTAGATCACCTTTCGGAAGTAATCGCGAATCTATCATGTTTCTTGACGAAGCCACGGTATAACCACCAGAATTGTTCAATGTCCAAGACCATGAATCAGGAGACTGAGTAAGCACCACAGGGTTAATCACTTTCGCTAACTCTTCAACTTGAGTGAGTTCCAGCCCTCCTCTCGGATGTCTACGAAACGAATGGTAAAGACTAGGATGCGCAAGTTTTTGACCTACTGTAATTTGTTTGCTGTTTTCGAGAGCATACGCTCTAGGGAATCTATTCTTAAGCTTGCCCCCATCACACCACACGTCATCCCAGAATAAAGTCGAAAGGCCATTCCCAAGTTTCTTCTTCATGAACAAAAGCAGGTTAATACCCTTTTCCTCAAGCCTCCTAACCTCTTTAATAATATTTATCCAACATGAATTAGCTCCTTTACCCGAAATCTCATCAATCTTTCCATTGGCTCCGTGTATAGCCTTGATAACACGAGACCAAAGCGTAGGCTCATGGGCTAAAAATCTCCAAACCCATTTAAATATCAATCCTCTATTAAGAGCATAAAGACTAAAAATACCTAGACCACCGTTATCTTTAGGAGCAAGAGCCTTCTTCCATTGAACCCACGAAGCTTTTTTACCCGAACTCTCATGACCATTGAAGAATTTACTTCGAAGAGATTCCAGAATTTGAATGACACCTGCAGGAACTTTAAACATTGACATGTGAAAAATAGGCATCGAGCCAAGTACCGATTTGATTAACATGAGCCGCCCTCCAATCGATAACATTTTCATCTTCCATCTTGATAGACGTCTTCTAATTCTATCAATAATGTCCTTCCAAGATTGAATTTTATTCATGTCCCCTCCAACATAAGAACCAAGATATAAAAAAGGAGCTTTAAGAACAAGACATCCGAATTTGGTCGCCGCTCGAGAGACTTTACCATTATCAACTTCAATGCCCATGATTTTGCTTTTGCACATATTGATTTTTAAACCTGAAACCTTATGAAAACAATCAAGAACATGGATAAGAGAAGTTATATTACTTTCGCTCCATTCACCTATAAAAACCGCATCATCCGCATAGAACATGTGCGAAAGATTAACCAAACCACCAACATCGATACCATGGAACATACCCGCATCAACCACTCTTTGAAATGAAATATGGAGACTTTCCATGATTAATAAGAATAAAAAAGGAGATAACGGATCACCTTGTTTAAGACCTCTACCAAATTGAAACTCGTCGGTTGGACTACCATTGATAATGATAGACCCTTTCGAAGAATGAAGACAACATTGAATCCATTTTCTCCATTTATCCCCAAACCCAAACTTGCCTAAAACATCATCAAGAAAATCCCACCTTACCGAGTCATATGCTTTTTCAAAGTCCACTTTGAAAAGAAGAGTTTGTTTTTTCTTCTTCTTACACCAAGACATGACTTCATTTAAAATAAAAGGCCCATCAAGAATTTGCCTATCTTTAATGAAAGCCGATTGAACCTCATTAATAATTCCCCCCAAGACATCAACAAGACGATTAGTTAAAATCTTAGCAATGATTTTATATATGCTACCAATGAGGCTAATCGGTCTAAAATCCTTAACAAGATTAGCATCCGGAATTTTCGGAATTAAGGCAATGAAAGATGAATTACACCCTTTGGGTAAATCAGAAAATTTAAAAAAATACCTCACCGCTTCACAAACATCCCTATCCACAAGATGCCAAAAGTGTCTGAAAAAACCAAACGTGAATCCATCCGGACCCGGGGCTTTGTCGGTACCACATTCCCAAACCGATTTCTTAATTTCATCATTAGAAACCTCCCTCTCCATATGATCACTTTGCTCATGAGAAATCTGATTAGGAAAGTCAAGACTAATAGAAGCAGTAGGTTTGTCCGGCTTACCAAAACGATTGGCAAAATGGTCGAAGAACTCTTTCTTGACATCATTCGGGTTTTCAATCCAATTACCATCAACCATAACCCCCCTAATATTTTGAATATTACGCCTTTTGTTTATGATACCATGAAAAAAACCGGAATTCTCATCTCCTTCTACCGCCCATTTAATTTTAGCCTTTTGAGCCCTTTCCTTCGATTCTAAATTATCTATCTTTTGGATTTGATGAAGAATAGCTAAGCGGGAATTGACCAGCTCTTCATTCCCAAGCCCTCTATCAATATCCAGATCAATTTCCTCCAACTGTTTTTTAAGTCTAAGCTGATCGTTTTTCCGGGTCCCCGAATTACTCTTATTCCAAATACGAATCTGATTCTTAAGATTTCTAAGTTTATTCATCAAACTTAGAAGAGCATTATTTCCCACCATAGGACTGTTTTTCCAAGTGTTCTCCACAAATGTGTTAAAACCATCCATCTCAAGCCAATGATGGAAAAAACGAAATGGAGTAGGGCCATAATCGTAACCATTTTCTTTAAGAAGAATAGGCCGATGATCCGACAAGAACCTCTCCAATGTAACAGCTTTAATGTTCGGGCTTCCACTAATAACACTCTCCGAAACCAAGAATCTATCTAACTTGCTCATCTTTGTTGCGGATCTATGACACCAAGTAAAGCGACATCCACCTAAGTTAACTTCAACCAATCCCGAATCCAAAATAAAAGAATTAAATCTATGAGCACCATGTGGATTAAAATGAGTTCCGAATCTATCAGATTTGACACGAACCTCATTAAAATCACCCATGATAATAACATCCCCGTTCCACTTATCTACCTCGAAACGAAGAAAATCCCAAAGAGCTTGTTTTTCTTTACCCTCTTGAGGAGCATACACACCAATAATCATCATATTCTTTCCCGTTAACCTCCACTTACCTCTAGTAATCACAAAATAATCAGACACCGTCACACTGTTTTTGCAAAAAGAATTAGTATCCCATACGCAAAGGATACCTCCCGAATTTCCAACCGCCTCACTATACACATAATCAAAAACCGAATTCCCCCAACACTGTTTCACACAGAAGTCCTCAATCTTTTCCATTTTTGTTTCTTGTATAACTAAAAAATTCACTTTATTTTTGATACTAAGATCTTTAACCCAATCTTTCTTGGCCTTTTGGGCAAGGCCTTGTATATTTAAAGATAGAAAATTCATCTATAACCTTCTTTCCCTCCTTGTGTTCCAATGAGTTCTTCCAAATTTGCTATGACTCCTTCCATTTTGAATCCCATAACCTGTCCAACTTTTATCACATCTTCAAGTAAACCCACCATGGATCCACCTGTTCTAGGAATTTCAGAAACCTTGAAGTGACCCGCTGATATAGACCCATTAGCACTACCTTTCAATTTATCAACATCACCAGCCTCACTGAATTCATCATTCTGGTCTACCTTCTTCTCTGATGTGTCATTTTCACAATTATGTGTCAAAGGTGTGAAACCTGGTGGATGCTTCAAACTATCTTCAGAATTGGTATCCTTATCATCCAATTTATTCTGACGCTTAAGTAGAGAATATAAATTAAATGGGTCTTCCGAAACTTCCTTTTCCTTTTTCGAAAATATACCATCCACATGATTATTTTCCAGCTCTCCATCTTCAAATAAAGACTCAGGTACTATCTCACCATCACTATGTTCATCCTTGATTCCGTTCTTTTTAACTTCACCTTCCTCATCCATGGAGTTATCATCTTCACTTTCGTATTCATCTGTGAATTCCGGGACCCAACCTTGAGTTTCATTAGCTCTAATCCAATACATCTTACCTCGGTGAGTGATTTTAAAATCTTCTCTGATACTATTTCCTGCCTTCAAATAAACACAAAGTCTTTTAGAATGAAAACAAGTCTCATCCTGATCATCCACATCGAGCAATTTTCCCCACTTTTCAGCAATTCTAGTAAATGTATTATTTGTCCATAACTTGAAAGGAACACCTTCCACTTCGACCCACGCAATCCTACCATCAACCTCGAATTCGTTTGTAGCCTTTATAACTAACCTGAGAAAAACCAGGTCATGACACTAACACATTTTTTGAATTTTTCCATTGATCCAGGGAATTTGTATACCAACTATAACCCTTGTTCTCCCATATACTTTGATACAATATCGGAAAGCCTTCATTCCCCAAAGCCATTTTCGATTGGCTAGAGAAGCAAAAAAACTTTTAACCCTTCCAAAAAGGCATTATCAACATCATTAGACATAACAATTCATCTCCCAAAACCTAACGATGGTTTGAAAATCTTACCCAACCAACTTCGTTCTTTGTATCACCCAGTTAACACACCCTGTAAGATTTATCATTACCTAAACTCCATCAGGTTTGGTTTAACAGAAGGAGTTGGAAGTTAAACATTTTGGCGCTTCTTATTACCTCTCCTATGTTATTACCATTGGGTCTTTGAATCGAGCGCTATTCGGCATGGAGTCTTAACGACCAATCCAAACAGTACATAGATTATAACAAGTCTTCTTCATGAATACATTTATGAATTTTGACAAATTCACAAACCTTTTTCCCGCTCTCACTTCCTGCTCGCGCCCGTTCCCTTGACAGGAATGTAAGAATCCACCACATGACAGTATTGCTTGCTACGCTAGAAATAACTCCTTGTGTCCGGATACATTATCCGGAAAAATTTCGGTTAACATAGAAGATGTTGAATCCTACATCAACATCGTCCTCTCTTGGTTGTGGTTTCTTCCCATTGAACTCACCAAACTAAATTGCTAAACATAAACACTTTTGGATCGAAAGAGAGCTCTAAAAAATACTTACTTCTAAAAAAAACGAACGTTAATATGTTCTCTACATTTGATGTCCCACTTTTGTTGTCTCGCCTCTGGTGTCCCACCACAAGGAATTGTTACCACCTATGACGTCCACAAAACTTAGTGTCCTCTTCTATGATATTCCATTCGGATCAATCTATATGGAATTCAAAAATAATTTTTTTTTTTTTTTTGATTGAAGGGTTTTCTGGCGAGGAGATGAATGAATGATTAATATGAGGATAGATGAAGGATTGAAGGTTTGGAAAATGGATCTTAGACAAAATTGTTAATTTGTTGAGGCATAATTTGTGACAACCCTTTAGATCCAAACCCTAGATCCAAAAGATGATTTATGTGTGTGTGTGTGTGTGTGGTAAGACAACTTTTGTTCAAACACTAAAATTACTTCATCCGACCTAAAATAATTTTCTATCGACAAAAAACAACTGTTTAAAAAAAACTAATTATTAGTGTTTTCTTAAGCTTTCTTTTTTGTAGAGTCAAAGAGTTTTATTCTAAAACTAACTAATTAGTATGTTATTTAAGTTTGTAATATCAATTTCAAACTCGGATTGTATGGTATAAAACTCGAAAACATGTCTATTCATATTTATTAAGTGGACAATTAAAATGATATGTTCCCGAGATAAAGTGAACTATTTTAATGATAAAAGTTATTTTCGCTGACTCATCGCACAAGAAGACAGTAACTCGTTAATATACGTATTTAAAAATTATGCAACCTTTGGTGAATATCTTATACATTATACCGTATCAAGTTATTGAACAATTATACTAAACGTTTCATTGCTACACGACAAATAGGAGGTGTGTTTAGTGTTGGTTCTTTTGTCCTGTTTCTTTTCTGGTCGTTAATCATATTGTATATTTTGGATTCTGGAAGTATCTTAACTGCCTCACCGCCTTTCTCAATCAAATCAACAAACACACAGCAGATAAACCATTAAACCAAGATTCAAAAAAAGGGGCAAATTGCAGTGGCTTAGAATTGCATAAAACAAGTTTTACCTAGACATATCGGCTATGTAAGTTTATCAATCATAGTTAAATTATTTATTTTGAGTGTGCTTATATTTTTAGGCTTTTTACTTGGGGTTTGGTCCGTGTTCTTTTCGTGTTGGTAGTGTCTCATGTTTTTGTTGTAAAGTTTTTTGAATTAGGTGATGTTTTCTGTTTGTAGTTGGAAGGGATCAAGCAAGCATACAGTATGCTTCTAATATTGGAAGGTATAAAAAATTTATCTTTATGTTATTTTATTATCTATCACTTTTGTATTGGGACAACACGTTTTGTTGACTATCTTTAGTCATTGCTAATCCTTACTCCAATATGTTGTACAAAATAGTAGGTTAGTGTTCCAATCACAATTTTTGGTGTTCTGTTTAAAATTTAGATTTTGTGTATGATATTTTACAACGTTTTATCTTTTCATTTGTCGAAGTTTTAAGATTTTTATTTATGAAAAAGAAACAAACAAAGTTGTTAATAAGTTGTGATTTAATGGTGTGGTCTCTTTTTTTGTTTGTATGGCAAGTTAAAAAATTTTAATTTGCTTGACTTTGAACATCTGTGATTATGCGTTCTTTTCCTTTGTGCTTTGTGTTGGTGATGATTTTATATTTTTTTAATGGTTTTGTTAGTTATAGTTCTCGATAGGTGGCGATGCTTAAATAATATTTGTTGTCCAAACATTTAACTTATTAGGTAGGGACAAGATGGATTGTCTTTTGACGTACCAACAATTTTTTTTACAAGATCATTTGGTCCGTTATCAATAGTATATATCCCTAACTATAAGTAAAAAAGGCCTTCGAGTGGACACTTTCGTATTCTACAATATTATATGAATTCTTTCTTTAAACGCTAAAACACTTATTTCTAGTTGTATCTTCAGATTCATTTGAGCCTTTTTTTGTTTTTTGTAAACATGTATCTTCCGAGATTTGTGTTTTCAGGATCTTTTAGTGTTTAGGCAATAACAGGGTATAAAAATTCAGTCTATATTATTACTGCTTATTTTGTTTTGACTAAATTTTATAGTATGGTAAAGAGATGATCACTATATGACCATTATGCAAAGTATTATGATTTTTTAATAAAATTCCCACCCTTTAGTACGTATACCCATTCAGACTCCGTAGGAAATTATGAGATGAGTCAACACTTTTTGTTTGCCTATTTGCAGCAAACAAGCACATCCGACATGTTAGATATGGCTGGGTAAAGAATGTTTCCAATGAGTATTGGCCAAAAGCCGGTCGCTTAAATTCAGAAACCGATTTGCTCCAAACAGATACGTTGCAATTATCGCTATTTGTATGTGCAATTATTGAAAAAATTTGTAACAGCTTTTTGAATATGACGTGATGCTATTATTAATATCTTTGAGAATGTGGTGTAGACGGTGTTGCCCACAACAACTAAATTAACTTGCATTCATTGTAAACAGCCATAGAGGTAGGCTCTTTGAGCAGCCAGATATGCAGCAGCATTCATATGAAACAAGTTTTGCTGTTGAAATAATTAAGACAGATTAATGCCTATATTCAGGGTAACATAAAGTAGTTAACATAAAAACAATCACTTTGACATTCGTTTGTTTATTATTAAGACAGTGTATTTTGTTTATTATGTTTCTTGAGTAGAGACTATAATATTTGTTAATCTACTTTAAATATATTATTTAATCATGTTTCCATCTTTATATTGGGTGCAAAGGTTGGCATATGGGGCTAAAGCAGAGCGATATCCATTGAGGTAATACTCCAAGGTTCCAGTATTACTTATTCGTATCCGACCTGAAAAGCCTGTGACCAACTACCTATTTTGATTTGCTTTAAAAATATTTACCCTTTGTTATGCTTTGGAAAATACTAAATAAAGATCCGTTTTGACTTGCTGTTGTCACCGCCCGTCTTGCCTTCTCTAATACAAACAACCTATGCTTCTATACCTTAAGGTCTTTTATGTGGCGCTACTGATTTTTTTGCAATTATTGTCATCACTGTCATCACCATATTAAATTAACAATTCGAAAGAGCACAGAAGTTCGACTGAAGATCTTTTGCTTTTGAAACCCATTTGTGAAACATATAGGATTGTGCGTTAAACCAGAAGCTTATAAGATGCGCATAAGCAGGGCCACTAAAGTCCAACCATGGTGGACTTTAGGTGTTGTTCTTTGTTTGTTTGGGTACATTATGTCTACTTTGTTTTCTGCTATCTTGTATGTGATATTCAGGTGTGGCTATTACGATTTATAACCACTTAATCGTGCAAACAGATATTTTAGAGTTGCAAGATATACCAAGATTCAGTTTAAAGTTGATTCTATATCATGTAGGATCCCGTTACCTGGATTGAGCTATGCTATTCAGAGCCCGCCGATGGGTAATTCTGATTTAATCGGTGGTGGTGGGCCAACGTGTGCTCTGACACAGGTGCCTGTAATCACGGGTAACAATGGAAAATACGTTTCTCCCACAAACTGTTGAAGGTATGTAAGGATAAGTTGTTTTATTCGAGGAAAATACAGGAATAAGATTTGGGTATGAAATACTCAACACGAAAACAAATTAGAAGCCTATCTAAAAATAGGTTGGAAAGTTCAAAAACATCACTAACTACTTCCCATTGTCGTTGTTTATCTGGTTACCTTGGAGATCTTGAGGGGTTTATTTTAGTGATGAACCATTCAAAGAGTCATCATTGAAGCATAATTGCTTCTTTTCGAAGGGTTTTACAATAATATTAATGGGAATATCAGGTGACAAAATTGCGCTTTTCAACTTATGTCCAAAGTGCTGAAAGATATTCAAACGAGATATACCAGGCTATTCTAAGTAATAATGATTCAAACTTTTGCAGCTTATAGAAGTATGTGTGGTAGACCACGAAGAACAGCAAGTTGTTACGAGAGTATGTTGCGACGGATGCTAATGAACTCCTTATCCACATACCGTGGTATCCTTTTTTTCAGTTCACCGCCTCACCCTCCACAACCCCGGCCCTCTAATAGTGCAGACACAACCCCACTGCCACGTATCGTGAAAGGGTGAAAGACTCGTCTCTCTTGATCATAAAAGGCAGGTCCGCTACGTAAGAATCCTCTCTCGCCTCACCTCGCTCCCTATTATCACTTATCTGTTCACCCAAAAAAAAGATGGTTGTATTATGAGAATTGTGGCACTTGATAAGGAACAAAAAACGAATTGGTCCATTTATATTGAAATATTGAGATCAAGGGTGGGGTAGCAAACCAAACCACTTGAAGTGGCACCATGACTTGTGATCTGTGTTAGAGATATGGGCACAATGTGCAACCACACCCATAGTAAGGTCTCAAAAGCTGACACCGTGGTTTGAACACTCCTGGCCTAACTTTTTCATGTATGACTCCAGCTCCATTTTTTGACCTAAAGCTTTCCCTTTTTTATGGATTATAATTACATTATTTCAGTTATATTTTAAGCAGATTGTCGCAATCATGATTTCTGTCTTTCATGCTTTGCAAATGTTGGAATTTCGTGTGGTTTAGGCTTAATCTATAAATTCTGTATTTGAATCTTAGTGGATGTTACAGAAGAAACATCCATTCAATATGATCTTTGTTCATGTTGAAAGATTTCTTCAGTATTGATTTCGTTTGCTTTCCACCCTAAATGAAATTTACAGTATATTGTATCTTGCCTTACATCTCAATAAGGAATAGTGGGATATTCAAACACATCTGTTTCAATGTCCGACGTTCTTTATAACATGAGCTAAAATATAATATACCAAAATAACGAAAACATCGCTGCGATTAGACCAAATACCTTTCGAGATGAGTTAGCCCGCTGCAAAGCGCGGGCCATTGTGCCCCTTCGATTTTGCAAGAAATTTGATAAAGAACACAATAACTATAAAAAAACTATTAGCAAATCAAATATCGACTATAAGTCAACTTACTTAAAAACCTTTCAAAATATAATGTATTATCACGCAAATGCTGAAAATATATGTGAATTTAGTTTGATGTATTTTTATACGATTTTACATTAATAAGCTTCGGCTCTAATTAATTCGCCAAACTCTTTATTATAAATATAAGTTTTGAGTTTGGTTTCTACTATAAGGTCCAGTCTCAGCGTCAGTCGCAGCCTCGACCTGTTGAGTCAAACATACCTATCATATTTCCTTGGTGTTCTTATCCAACAATGAGTTAGGAATGTGTCAAAATGGTAATGTGATGAATGGACGATTTAGACTTCCTTAGGTAATTAACAAGCGTGATTTGCCCGGCGATGTGCGGGGCGTTTAAATAAATTTTTTTTTTTTGGACTAGTTCTATTTTTCGGTCTCATTTTTTAATACTTTGTTTTTTCTTATATGGTTTATTGTTGGGCCTTCATGTATAAAGGTTTGTTTGGTTTTTTTTTTTTTTTGCTATTTGGGTTTTTTTTTTAATATAATTTTATGAGATTTGGGTAAAATGTGTTACGCATGATGGATACGCGCGGCATTAATTGATGCGAGGCGTTTAAGTTTTTTTTTATTTTTTTTTATTTTGTGCGGGTATATTTTTCCGATTCATGTTTTAAATAGTTTGTTTTTTATATGGCTTATGTGGTTAGGGTAATGTCGTGGGTATTTTTTGATTGAATAAATCAGTACTTTTGTAATATTTTTTCCTATTTTGTCGCCGAACAATTTTTTTTTTATTATATTTGTGCGTGTTGGGTTTTTTATTTTTCCTCGAGGGTCTCATGTTTAATTAGTTTGTTTTTTTATATGGGTGTATGTGTTTTGGTCTCATGTGCGGATATCACACCTTTTGATCTGGAATAATAGTACTTTTATTAATATGTTTAATATTTTTGTGCCGAGCAAATTTTTTTTAAGTTGCTAAGTTAATAAATAAAAGAAAGGAAAAACCAAAAAAAAACTAAAAAAATTGTCCAAATGGGCCGAACAATATGGGAGCCCAATGGGACGGTGTGGGGCGGGAGGGGGGGTTGTTATTTTAGGGGGTTACTGTAGCAACAACGTCAAAACGACGTTACAGTTTTAACTCATTATGCGGGTTGGTTAATTTTTTTCGCATAGTTTGCGAAGGCATTATTTTTTTTTTTTTTTTTTTATTTTGTGTGGTTTTTTTTTTTCAGAAGAACTCCTATGTTTAATAGTTTGTTTTTTTTTTTCTTATTGGGCTTATATGTGGGGCTCATGTTTAAAGGTTTTTTTTTTTTGGCTTTATACGGGGTTCGGTTTTTTTTTAATATAAATTTTATGGGAAAATTAGCGTTTTTTTTTATTGCATTATGTGTGGGTTTATGTTTTATCGGTCTCATATTTATAGAGCGGGTTAATTTTTGCTGTTACATTTTAGTTTAATTTTATTCTATTTTTACTTGTGCAGGGGTTTATTTTTTAGGTATTGTTTAATATTTTGTTTTCTTTTATATGGGCTTATGTGTTGGGACCTCACGTCGCGGTTTTTTTTATCTGAAATAAGTCAATATTTTTGTTGTTTTTTTTTATATTTTAAGCCGAAAGCGGTTTTTTTTACTTGCTAAAAAAAAAAAAAAAAAAAAAAAAACCAAATGGGCCGGCCCAAAATAGGAGCCCATTGGGCCGGGTAATGTTCTAGCACGACTTGGGGACTGTAGCACGCTGCCAAAAAAAGGCAGCGTTTTTTCAACTCATTATAGTAATATATGTATACATTGTGTTTTACCTATTATAATCATCGAATGTGGGGTGAGACCATGACATTGTGTGTGCAATCAAAGTAAACAATTCACATTAAAATTCATTATGTTCTAGCCGAGATGGTGGTAACAAGAATTATAATAACTTTATACATCTATGCTTATGAATTCAGCAACAATAATACTCAGATTACAGAGAGACTGCTTTTGGAGAAACCTTTTGACTAAACTTTCTGAATTGATGTTTGGTTTGTAATGTGATTCATAAGCTATAATCGATTGGACAATTATTCACGTTTTTTTATTGGTCATATAATATTACAAGACGTTGACATCACCTTTCACATTTCCATCGCGCATTTTAAATGTTATATGATTTTGATTTTACAAAAAATAAAATTGTTACATCCTAAATGGCTACGGTGAGTTTTCTTTTGGTCCGAAAACTGGACCGGATCGACTAAAACTAGACCGGACCGAAATCGACTTCGGCCAAAACACCGGACTGAAATGGTCCGGTCCGGTCCAACAAGGCATAATTGCGGGTTTTTTCGTAAGACCAAACCGGACGGGCGAAAACAAAAATAAAAAAAAAAGAAAAGGGATGGACCGAGGGACCGGACCGGAAATAGTTTGGTTCCTATCCGATGGGTCCGATTTCGGGCTGGTTTCTCGGTCTCGTCCGTATCCGCGATCCGTTTTGCTCGCCCTTAGTCTCGTTGAATGTTGGTAGGGCTTTTTGTGGAGTTTATGACATGTGAATCTGCACAATGGTCTACTGTTATCCGTGATATAGTAATACGGTCATAGGGGTTAGTGGATGTTAGAGTATTATTTTATAATTGTGAGGGGTATTTTTAGTGCGTGTGGTTATGAGACTAACATAGCATATAACAAGTTATAGCTCAAGAAAATTGTTTTAGTTGTAGTGGTTTTATATGGTGTAATGTGTTGACGTAGAGTGAAGTGAAGTGTCGGTAAAATTTTTAAAGTGATGAATAACACCAAAACACTCTTCGTGTGCAAGGTTCCGTGGGTTTTGCACTCCTATAAGTTTCGGTTTTTTGTGTCACATAGCATGGTATACACCAAATAACACCTCAATAACTAAAACACTATCCTACATTTAGTTATTGGGCATGTGGGTCTATGACATACCGCACCAAAAATACGACTCTTTATAAAAAAACTAAATGGTATAAGAAGTGAATTGGACCGGGCGCTTGTGACCAATAACTTCAAAGGGGCGGTGCAGTTTTTATCATTGGTAGTGAGGGACGTCAATTCATAAGAAAAAAAAAATACCCAAAATAGACTGCACCGTGCCCTCTTAAAGATAATGAAAGTTTCATAGTTTTATTTGTTTGTTTGAGGGCTGTTTTTTTGTTATGCTTTACTGTTTACTAGGGGTGAGCAGAAGAAACCGAAAAAACCGAACCGAACCGAAAACAAAAAAAACTGAACCGAAACTAGAAACCGATGGTTCGGTTTTTAATTTTTCAAAAACCGAAATTTTCTGTTCGGTTTCGTAAAAACCAAACCGAACCAGTTTTATAATAATATATAATTAATATAATACAAATAAATAAATGATAACTAAAAATTATAAATTTATATTTATTTTATGAATGAAATTATTATAATATATATTATCTTAATGTTTATATATATGTTTGTCGTGTACGTGTGTTTACTTGACAATATGTCGTTACAATGACAATGATCATACTATGTGTATTTTCACATGCATGTGTGTCTCTTATTTATATGTGTATAATTGTAAAAATTTGTGTAAACATTATTAGGCTCATATTGACAAAAAAAATTAAAAAAATAACCAGTTTTCTACGTAAAACAAGTTTATTAATATAAATTAGCAAAAACCAAATTTAAACGGTTTGAAACCGAAAAACCAAACCGCAAAAACCGAGAAACCAAAAAAACCGAACCGCCAAAAACCGAGCGGTTTCGGTTTTTGGTTTTATAAAAACCGAATATTTCGGTTCGGTTTCGGTTTTAGCCAAAAACCGACCCAAACCGAACCGTGCACACCCTACTGTTTACCAATGTTTTTTAATGAAGCTGTTACATGGGGTATGTTTGTATGCTGTATAGAATTTGAATGATGGTCCAATCTTTTGTGTTGTTATACTTGTTACAATGAAATGAAGTGCATTTGTTTTTATTTCTTTAAGGGGGGTGTTTGTTTCGGCTTATGAAATACAAGCCTATTTGGCCTTATATTTCATAAGCCTCAATTTTCTGGCTTATTTTGAGACTTAGGGGCTTATATAAGTTTATCATATTATAATAAACTTATATACGCCCACAAGTCTCAAAATAAGCCGAAAAATTAGGGCTTATGTAATATAAGCCCAAATGAGCTTATGTTTCATAAGCCGAAACAAACACCCCCTAAATGTTTAAAGGGGTGTTTGTTAGGAGGAGTACGGGTGTATTTTGGGGATAACTTGTTTTAAGTGTTTAAATGTATAAATTTAATTTTGCTTATTTGCTTTTTTTTGGGTGCTTATTACATGGGTGAATGAGTTTTTATTTTTATTAGCAGTTTGAAACTGCTTATCTAGGGGTTGTTTGGAGTTGTTTTCTTTTAAGTGCTTATATTATAAGAGATAAGCAAATAAGCAATTTTATTAAAGCTTTTTATCTGCTCAAGAATGAGCAAATAAATACTTAGATAAGCAATCACAAACAGTCTTTAAAATTGGTGGATTCAAAATTACAAGCTTAATCTTAGAGTAACTATCCCAAACGCCTGCTGTAGTTGTAAAAGTTGAAGTTAATGGAAAAGTTTACTCGCTTCTTAGACTTTTAATATGTGGAATTTTGAGTTAATCCATGATGATTATTCTTCGGCAAAAGCTGTTTCAGTGTTGCCCGTAAATTTATGCTTCTTGCTTTGCACCCGGTTGCTACATTGCGTCATGATGAGCTGGGTCAGGTATGTTTCTAAATTTTGTGGTTGGGTAGTAGAGGCGGCATTATGGGCGGGGTGGGTAGGTTGGGCGTCGGGGAAAATGGCTAAACTTTTTGCACAACTCAGGTTGACTCCACATGTTTATTTATTCACATTTTTATAATGCTTTTCTAATTTATGTTATAAAAATGGTTACATAGTTATATTATTTTGATAATAATCTGATATGAACCAAATCGATTAAAGAGATAAACTAAATAGCGTAAATATAAACACGATAAATATGGTCTTATGTGATGAGATAAACCAGACCCCCCACATGGTTTATATTAGTTGAGATTTAAAAGACTCCAACTAAATCAATTACTTCATATTCAACATAATCAAAGTTACGTCTCTAATGCCCTATTTATAGATTATGAAACAAGACTCCATTCCTAAGAGCATCTTCAATACAAAAACCAAATATAGTTTTTTACTATTACAAAAAGCTTTTTGAGTGAGGTTTTTAGCATTGCATGAAAGACTTTTTGAAAAGCTTTTTGCAAAGACATGATAAAACCTCAAGTACAGAACATACTTTGCTAAAAGTTTTCTTTCTATTGATATATGCATTAAATGTCATAAATGCAATAAGTCTTTGAAGACTTGTGCATTGAAAGACGCTCTAAGAAAAACTCTAATTCCTTAATCATTATCTTAATAAAGTAATTCTATACTTATCTACTAACTAGATAAATACAAAATACTAATATGATTCATATCAATATTCCCGCTCCCAAAAACACCTTGTCCTCAAGGTGTTGCTTTGAACAATCTTGATTTCCCGGATCCCATGTTCTTCGTAGAATCCCTTTTGTAAACACCAAGTAAAAGGAGTAGTCATGAAAATTCTTACGATCTCTTCATGTAGATATGCAGGTCTTTATGAAGGCCCAACGCGTAACTCATTTGCTATACCGGTTGTTCCGTGAAACTCAATCTTTCAAACTCTTTACCACGTGGAGATGTCATAGTTTTTTGTTGGCTCACAAACTTCTTCCAAAACCATTTTAAAACCATTCTTCTTTTATAACATCGATTTTGTTGTAGCCCGTATGAATGGACTTGTCGCTTTTGATTCTTCTTTTATTTTACAGTTGCCTGTATCAATTTGCTCTTCTTTTCCTTTTTCGCGCCTTTCCTGGTTTTGAAGAGCTTATCAGACCACAAGGAGAACTTTGATGCATTTGTGTAATCCCACTCCGACACCTTTCTTTCAACCTCAATTAACCCATCCTCAAAGCTCTTGGGGTTGGTGCCATTCCTTCCAAATCACCAAAATAATTTTTTTTTGTTGATAAAACCCTAGGATCGAAACAGCTCTGATACCAATTTGATATGAACCGAATCGATTAAAGAGATAAAAAATGAATATAACAAGATAATCGGTCTATTTTGATGAGATAAATCAACCCCCCCCCCCCCCAATGGTTTATCTTAGTCTATTTTGATGAGATAAACCAACCCCCCAATGATTAATGTGATGGGTGTGGTATGCAGGAAACACTTCTTAACCTGCTACTTCGAAATTACCTCTGATGACGTACAATATGAACACCAAGCTTACTGGGCTTAGTTCATAATATACGCATATGGGCCCAGGCCCAATACAACAAATAGCCGGACTACTAAGCCCTGACAGGGTCAGTCCGGATATTCCAAAGAGGCACGTGAGTACCTTTAAAAGCCGCACCCGTTGCACCTCCGCGGACAAACACGGACTGCGGAAGGATACTCACGTCCGCAGACACGATTACACATGGACCCTTGCCCGACAAGGGACCCACTCCGGTTACTAACAGTCGCAAGTGAAATATTAGGAAACCCTAGTATTGGGCTTGCCTATAAATAGGGGTCAGTTCACACCCCAAAGAGGTACATTCTGTCCTATCATTAGTACACACACATACTCTGACATTCTCTTATTCTCTGACAAACATGTATACTTACTCTCACGCCGGAGCTTAATCGTGGGGTCCGCCCCGCGATAAGGCTAACGGTTTACTCTCATTTGTGCAGATTACCTCTTCATTACTTGGATTAGTACAAGATCAATATCATAGCTTACTCCCTTGTCTAGCCTATTAAGCAAACCAAATTCCTATTCACCCAAACACACTTCTTGTATAACAAGTTGGCGCCAGCGTGGGACCGCTCTAATGCGTTCCTCAAAAAATACTCTCCTATGAGCATCACGAACAACTCACTAGCCATCCCAGTGCGATGTGCGGGAATATGGTAGGGAAAAGACAAACAAAACCCCCTCAGGACTCTGCGAGAACACGAAAACGTAAAAAAACATACGTAAAGGTAAAAAACAGACGAAAACGTAAGTAATCGATCGAAAACGTAAAAAAAAGGGACGAAAACGTAAGAAATATGACGAAAACCTAAAAAAGGACAAAATCGTAAGAAATCGGACGAAAACATAAAAAAATAGACCACTAGGGCGCATGAATCAGCGTATTCTGAGTCTAGGACAATGTCGCCAAGAAGACAGAGACGCTCTCGCAGCCCGCGCCACAATCCTAGTGTCTTCACTAGGTTGAGGCGTGAAAGGTCAAGATCGCCGCGGCATGAATACAAGAGCAAGGCAAGAAGGGAAAGTACCGTGTTCAAGAGACTCAGAAGCAGAGGACGGAGCACATTCGTGCACTCCGATAGCCGTCAGGAAAGCTCAAGGTATACGGAAAGTCACTCTAAAAGCGAAGATTGTGAGGGAGGACACTGGAAGTCTAAATCACGAAGAAAGAAGTCTAGTGTCGAAGATGACGATCTCTCCCAACCTTGGGTATGTGCCGAGACTGATCCGTTCACGTCTCGGATCCGTCACTTCGACTTCCCAAAAACGTGAATGCCAAGTCATGTAAAAACATACAACGGAAGCGAAGATCCTGAAGATCACTTGAAAATCTTCCAGGCAACATCGAAAACGGAGAGATGGGCCATGCCAACATGGTGTCACATGTTCAATTCCACACTCACTGGGAACGCTCGGGTGTGGTTTGACGATCTTCCTGCAGAATCCATAGACAGTTACAATGATCTAAGAGAAGCATTCCTGAAAAACTACCTCCAACAGAAAAAGTGCATCAGAGACCCCATAGTGCTCCACAACATCAAGCAAAGAGACGGAGAGTCCACAGAAGACTTCATACAAAGGTATATTAGACAGTATAAATTGTATAAAGGAGCACCGGAATGCATGAGAATCTCCGGATTCGTGCACGGAATCACTAATCCTGAACTTATCAAAAGATTTCACGAGAAAATTCCAAAAACAGTAGACGAAATGATGCAGGTAGCCACATCTTTCCTTCAAGGGCAAGAGGCGGCCTCAAATCAGGAAAGGAAAAAAGCCCCTCCGGCCTGGAAACACCAGGAAGGGGGTCATAGGCAGAATTTCAAAAAAGGGGGAGGCTTCCGCAGCCAACATAAGCAAGAGAAAAGGCCGGACAGGTTCACCCTTCTCACAAAAACCCCGAAGGAGATTCTGGCCTTAGAAAAAGGAAAATTCAAAACCCCACCTCCGATGACAACCCCGGTTGAAAAGCGAAACGCAAACAAGTTTTGCGAATTCCACGGAGAAGTGGGGCATAATACAGATGAATGCAACCATCTAAGAAAGCAAATTGAGGATATGCTCAAAGCTGGGAAGCTGTCGCACATAATCAGGGAGCTGAAGCAAAGCAGCGGAAAAGACCAGCCAAAAAAGAAAGGTGAAACCTCCGGAAAAGAGAAACCTCAGGCAATTCTAATGATTCAGTCACGACAAAAGGTAATAAGGCAAAAGATAACTCAAAGCTTCTCACCCAATCTGGAAATGTTGTTTCCACCTTTATGGGACAATGAAGGAGCGGAAGGCCCCCTAATAATAGAAGCGGAGATTAGAGGCCATCAAGTGCACCGCATATGTATTGACGGAGGGTCATCTTTTGAAATACTCTATGAGCACTGTTTTAATAGACTACATCCAGAGATAAAGAATCAAATGGTCCCAGCTACAACCTCACTAATAGGTTCAGCGGCGAAATAAAATGGCCATTAGGACAGATAACACTCTTGGTAAAAATCGGAGATGATGAACACTCAACATCAGCATGGATGGATTTCATGGTGGTAAGATTCACGTCTCCATACAACGGAATCATTGGAAGGCTCGGGTTACGAAAGATACAAGCACTACCATCAACAACGCACAGAATGATAAAATTTCTAGTCACGGGAGGAATACTCATGCTAAAGAGCAGTAAAATCATACATTGAATGTGCGATGGTCACCGGACCAGAAGACCAACCCATCACAGTCAACAAAGAAAGAAAGAAAGTGTCAAAATGGGCAATCATCTGGACACCCGAGCAGACATGATGATCGTCCCGACCTACTGAGAAAGCCAGAGTTAAGCAGTGTAACATACTTCAGCGGTGTTTTAGACTAGTCACTTGGATCCCAGTCGGATATGACGGGCGTTCTAAGGCACATAGCGGAACATAGGCTGAATGTACGAGAAGGTTGTCAGCCGGTTAGGCAGAAGAAAAGAGGCCAAGCCGCAGAAAGAAACATAGCAATCAATGACGAAGTTAGTAAGCTTATGGCAGCTGGGATCATAAGGGAAGTTCATTATCACGATTGGCTCTCCAACCCGGTGATGGTAAAGAAGAGTGACAACAGTTGGAGAATGTGTGTTGATTTACAGACCTCACAAGCATAGACCCAAGACGTTACCCTCTGCCAGAAATAGACTAGAAGGTCCAAGCCTTATGTGGATTCCCCTGCAATGCTTCCTGATGCATACAAGCGGTTAATCACCAAATACAAGGGCAGAGGAGGAGAGGAAAAAAACCGCGATCATTACGATCAAGGTATTTTTTGCACACAAAAATGCCTTTCGGCTAAGAAACACCGTGCAAACTACCACGATTAGTGGACAAGACATTCCAACGGACCAATTGTAGAAACCACGAGGTAATTGTGGATGATTTGTTCAATAAAAATCCGCACGGAGGATGAAGTTGTCTGCGACATAGAAGAAACTTCAAGACCGCTTAGAAGAGAAAAATCAACTGGAAACTGAACCCAAAGAAATGCACCTTCGAAGTTGAAGAAGAAGTTTCTTAGGATACTAGGTTCAATACTAAAGGCATTAAGATATGCCCAGACAATGTAGACGCCGTATTAAGCCTTCAATCACCAAAATGCTTGAAAGACGTGCAGAAACTAAATGGAAAGTTGGCAAGCTTAAACAGGTTTTTAGCAAAATCATGCCCCCCCGGCCCCCGCGAGAAATCGTTACCATTTTTCAAAACTTTGAAAAAATGCACAAAGAAGAGTGACTTTCTATGATAAGAAGCGTAAGGCGGCATTTAAGACAGATGAAGGAACACATAGTAAAGTTACGCATGCTCACCGCTCCAGAAGAACAAGAGGAACTCATCGTCTACCTGGCAGCATCCAAGGAAGCGGTTAGCGCTGTACTAATGACGGAAAGAGAAGCTGGGCAAATGCTAATCTACTTTGTCAGCCGGGCGCTAAGGGGCCCAGAAGTAAACTACACCTACATGGAAAAATTAGTGCTAGTACTAGTACATGCAAGCAAAAGGCTAAGAAGAGACTTCCAAGCTCATCCAATCATAGTAATAACGGATCAACCCATCAAAAACATACTATCAAACCTAGAAGTCGCTGGTAAGATGCAAAAGTGGAGCATACAACTAGGGGAGTTTGGCATACATTATAGATCAAGAGTATCTGTTAAAGGACAAGTGATGGCCGATTTTATCGTAGAAAGACCTGAAGAAGAAGGTCAGGACGATTCCGCAAAGGAAGAAGAACCGCTCCCGGCACAGTGGACCTTGTTTACGGACGGGTCATCTTGTGTTGACGGATGCAGAGTAGGAGTGATACTCACAGATCCGGAAGGGGTAGAGTTCACATACGCTTTAAGATTTCTGTTTGAAGCAACTAACAATGAAGCAGAATATGAAGCCTTGATAGCAGGATTGCGGATAGCGGAAAAAATAGGCGTCCAAAGCCTCCAAGTAAATGTAGACTCAAAACTAGTAGCAAACCAAGTAAATGGGACTTACATCGCAAAAGAAACAGACATGATCAAATACTTAGAGAAGGTAAAAACACTGGCCAGTACCTTCCGGGCGTTTTCAAATTAAAGTACGTTTCCAAAAGCAAAACAAAAAACGGATGCACTAAGCAAAATATGCATCTACCAGCTTTCGCACATCTCACAAATAGGGTTATAGAAGAATTAAAAGAAAAATCAGTGAATGAGAGTGAGGTGCTCGCCGTGGTGGAGGAAGAAAGGGAGTCCTGGATGACCCTAGGTCATGAATATCTCACGGATGAAACTTTACCAGCAAAAAGAAAAAAGGCAAGAGCAATAAAGCGTAAGTCACAGGGTTTCGCCATCATCAACAGAATACTGTACAAAAAATCCTTTCTAGGCCCATGGCTCCGATATGTAGGACCTTCACAAGCAAACTATGTCTTGCGAGAAATACATAAGGGCTCATGTAGCATGCATGCAGGCATACATCCGACGATGCCAACGCTCTCAGGATGGATATTACTGGCCCGACAATAGCAAAGGACGCAATGACACTTATAAAAGCATCCAGGAATGCCAAGTTCACAAAACCTTCCCAAGAAATCCGAGGAAAAATTAATTCGACACATCTCCGTGCCACTTTTACAATGGGGTATCGACATAGCTGGACCTTTCCCGGAAGGACCTGGAAAAGTCAAATTTCTAATAGTGGCCATGGATTACTTTACCAAATGGATAGAAGCAAAACCAGTGGCAACTATCACAGGAAACCAAGTAAAAAAGTTTGTATGGGAAAACATCGTGTGCAGATTTGGTCTTCCGGGAGAAATCATATCCGACAACGGGAAGCAATTCCGAGACAACCCATTCAAAGACTGGTGTGAAAAATTATGCATTCAACAGCATTTTGCCTCCGTAAAGCATCCCCAGACAAACGGACTGGTAGAAAGAGCAAACCGGAGTTTGGGGGAGGGAATAAAAGCAAGGCTGGGAAAAGACAACAAGAACTGGATGGAAGAAATCTCTCATGTCCTCTGGGCACACCGAACCATGGTCAAATCTAGTAACGGAGACACTCCGTTCTCACTGACTTACGGAACGGAAGCTGTCATCCCGGCGGAGATCGGAATGCCCACATTCAGGACAACAGAATTAGACATGGCCAAAAACGATGAAGCATTGCAAATCAACTTAGAGCTACTAGAAGAAAAGCGAGAGCAAGCAGCCATAACAGAGGCAAAGAGCAAGAGACAAATGGAAAAATACTACAATGCCAAAGTTCGAAACACAAGCTTTAAGCCAGGAGACTTGGTATACCGTAACAACGAAGCAAGCCGCGCAGAAGATACCGGGAAGCTAGGACCCAAGTGGGAAGGCCCATACGAAGTCACAGAAGCACTTGGGAAGGGATCGTACAGGCTAAAAGACCGCAACGGAAAGGAGCTTCCGCGGACATGGAATGTTTGTAACCTTAAGAAGTGTTATATACACAAAATGTGAGCAGCTTACCCATACGGACCCCGTAATGGGAAGAGCATTTTTACTTTATTCCTTGTAGTAACTTTTAAATATTATGTAATATGTCTCTCAATTTCAATAAAAAAGTGAAGACTAGCTACCTTCACAAGTTATATTTTGAAAAATTCTAATTTATTACTTTGCAAAGTTATCTGTTATATGTGATTAAGTCGCGCACGCACGGAGCATGCCTCCAACAATGTTATTCCGCATAACAAAAAGGGTGAGTAACCTACAAACAAGACTCAAAATGCATAAGAGGCATTGCAAGCCCGGCATCCAAACAAGCCTATCATGACATAGCATATCCCAGTGATATTGAAGAAAACAAAAACTTTAGACACGGTATGTCCAGATACAAGATGTTACAAACATAAAAATATCATCATAACTAAAGTCAGCACAGATCAAAGTGTTAGAATAGTTGGATTACAAAAAACCGCAATAAGGTCACATGCGACCGCGGAAAACCAAGCATACAAGCTTAAAGAACAGCATCCCTAGCTTCACCCTCTAGCTGAGAAAGCACAAGATCACCAACGTCAGCATCGTTTGAGCCTTCAACTTTCCCCTCACCCCTGGGCTCTGGAATAACACCCCCAGGGACCGCATCAGCTAAATGTGGGTTCTCATAATCTTCCACTGAAAGGAAAGAATCAGGGGTGGGCCGAATAACTACGGTGGACAAAACATTAGTAGCAGGCGTCGCAACCGGAGGTTCAATAAAAGTCTCTGGGAGAACGGTCAAGGCTTCAACGGACGGTGGATGATCTATGGAAGTAAATACGTCTTTCAGAATTGGAAGACGCTCAGTAAGGTTCCTTTTCATCTTCCGCACCCTTCCATGACAAATGTCCAAAGCAACAGACAACGTTTGACTCCCAACCACAAGTTGATCTTGCTTACTCTCATTTGTGCGGATCGCCCCTTCATTACTTGGATTAGTACAAGATCATCATCGTATCCTACCTCGTGGTCCACCCCATTTAACGATCCAGGTTCACACTTGTCCCTACACGCTTTTTGTACTAACAAGCATCAATTAACAACGTATGTTGAAAAAATATATGAGATGATACGTGAAAACTTAAAAGAAGAGCTAGTTCCATTGGTTCACTCATGCAGCCAGGTACTTGCTGCAGATTAAGTTCATTTCTTCTTTAAATTTCCTTTAAATCTTTTAACATCTTATTTGTGAATGGTTTAGGCGCACGACCAAAAGCATTTCTGAGAGCCTCCATGTACTCAGAAGAATTAAGACATTTGGCCATTAGGAGTCTCATACCATGAGCTAACAGCCATCTCCGCCCTACGATGACGTTGAGGAGGTACGGACGAAAACTATCCTGGAAGTGCATATAGCACCTAGTAAAGTCAGCATCAATCTCAGCCAATCTAGCTTCAAGAGGCTTCATGAGATTATCTTGAAATTCCTCCAGCTGTTTCATGCTCCCCTCGTATGTCTCTAGCTTCTCGCGAAGACCCGCGAATGAAGTTTCCAACTCGCGCACCTAAAATAAATAAATAAATAAATAATATATAAGAAAAGGAAGAATACAAAGGTATGAAGAGGGTAGTTCAAGATAGAAGAATATACCTGATCCACAATACGTTTGAGACCTCAAAGAAGAAGAAGAGGTTTCCAAGTCAAAAAGTTTATGGTCCTTCTCAGCAATGGTAGATTCAAGACTTGTGACTTTTAAATTCAGAGCACTACGCTCGTGCTCAAGAAGGCCTTTGTGCTCCTTGGCAAAAGCAACCTCGCCTCGGAGCGAACTCTCAATAGCCTTAATACTAGCAACCCGAGTACGAAGTTGAGCCACCTTGTAACATCCGGCAATTTTTGAAATTTTAAATGACTATTTTAAACTTTGACTTTTCAGGTCCGACTTGACTTTTTGACTT